>QAXH01002117.1:0-44504 GCA_004335635.1 Chloromonas sp. AAM2 | reverse complement strand
TCACTTGAAGGATTGAGAACTCTTGTGGTGTGTTTGTGACTGCCCTGCTAGGAGCATCAGCTGGGTTGTCTGGACCTTTGATGTACTTTACTTTGACATGGAAAGCATGTTGTACGCCCAACAAGGCGATCTGTTAACAGGATTGGGCGGAGTGTGGGTGTGCAAGACGCGCCTTTGTTGATTGCGCTCATTGCTTGTATGTTATCTACCCATACCAGAACAGTTTGAGCATGTAGTTGTTCTTTCCACTGGAGCAGATTCTGGTATACGGCCTCTAGCTCCAACAGACCTATGTGATCACTTATCACATCACCATGAGGCTGAGTGTATTTGGTCTGAACCTAAGATGCCACCTACGCCAAAAAAAAAGAAGTTTGCCAGTTCTGGGACAGTTTGTGTGAGAAAAGCAGTGACGTGGTGGAGGTGTGCACATGTGGCGTAGATGCACCTTGCTAGCATCATAGTACACATGAAAGTCATGCTGTTGAATCATGACTTCTTTGGTGGCGTTTGGCTTACGCCCATCCATGATGAGTATGCATCTCCCAGGGCCTCACGCCAGAAGGACAAGTCGTGCCACATTGCTGCTGTCAATGTGGCATACTTGGACCTGTCTTCAAAGCCAGGGCACAGAGCGCTTGGATAAACAGGTATCCCCATTTGCACACTCTGCAAGTGAATGCCAGCTTGCCTACCAACTGTTCAAGTGGTTTGCGAGGGCAAAGAGTGTGACTGTAGAAGTCATTGAAGCGGTGCACCAACTGCAAGCGTCAGTACTCCCTGTGCTACTTCACCACGTCAGACGGCGCTCCTCTCCAGTTGTAAACTCAGCCAGCGGCACATGTCTGCATGAGAGACTAAGCACTCACACTCAGCAGGACGCAAGCACTTACACTCAGCAGGTCTCTTGACAACAGACATAACTGGCCAGACTATGACATTCAACAAAGTCACAAAACAGAGCATAATGAGCACTGTGCTTCAGCTGTCCTTTTGTTGGTATGTCTGCTGTGTATTTTGTTGTGTGTACTTGCGTGTATTTTGTTGAAATGTGCGTATTTCCTGTTGACCTGTGTAAAAGTTTGTGAATTTGGTGAGTTGGGAAGTGTCTTCACAGCCGTGGCCGGACAGAAGTGGCTCTGTACCGTCCAGAGTCTGTACCGTCCAGACATGACCCATCACGGTAACCATGTTTGTCCCATGTTTGTCCCGTGGTCGAACAATGCTCTCATACACACGCACAATGCCAGGTTAGGGTTGCTGCATTCGAACAATCGCATCACAATTCAGAGTTACAAGGAGAGAGTGCACACCAGGAAGCACGTCCAACGCAAATACCAGCTACTTGCGCAAAATTTTCTCCTAGTAAAGGGGGATCTGACCGTGTCAGCAAGGGGTGGTGAGGCCCTTGTGGCCATCACCCCACAGAACACCTTCCGAAAGCATCTCGTTAGCCATATGAATGGCATGAATTACAAAACTAGAACTTACCGTTGCCCACTCCTGGAAGCGTAGAGCGCCGGGCACAGAGGAAGAGGCAGCCAAGGGACATGGACATATGTACTACCAAAGTGACAGGTCACACGGGAGCGTTACAGTGGTCACTCTGTTGGGCCCGTTGGCGTAGAGCACCCGCCTGGGCTGGTCTTACACGCCCTTGCGCGGTCATTCAAAACCTATGTGTAGTGGGCTGTGAACTGGCTAGTGCTGTGCAGCTGGCTGTGAACTGCGGATTGTGCTATGGGACATTATGTGCTTCAACCACATAACAACTGCCCCAGAACTGGCAAAGTTGTTTTTTTGTACGACGGCGATGATGGTGCTGATGGTAGCTATGATCGCCGTGGCAAGCGCCACAATGAGGTCGGCCATAAATACCAGCCTGAGTTCAAATGCATGGGTTCAGGTCATGGGAGCTGGAGTTGAAATGAGTTGCCTAAGAAGGGCAACAACAATACAGTGCATGAGTGACTTGTGCATAAGTGAGAGGACGGCTCACACAGGCCCAGCTCATGATGGCCCCTGGATTTGATTGTAAGCTCCCTTGAGAGTGCCTAAGCCACCGTGCAGAAACTGGGCTACTGCTGTTCAACACACAGATGAAGCCCTGATCGAGTGCATGAGTGAGTGGACAAGTGCATGAGTGAGACGAAACATCCGGACACCAAACGCGCTGGGGCTGCAATTTTGGAAGCGCTCATCTGTGCAAGCCGGTCCGCACAATGAATTCGTTGCAACTCCAACAGCGGCCGTGCTCTGGCAACCCTTGTCGGCCTCGGCGACACGCTGGCAGAGTCATTGTTCGAGCGGCACCCAAACCGCTTGAATGCACACCACAAGAGCAAGAGCATGCAGCACAGCAAGGTAGAGCGCCGCTACCCCACCTGCGATGTCCACGGCTGGCTGCAGCTTGTGCGGCAGTGCTTTTGCTGACAGCACTGTGCCCGGATGTCCCTCAGGCAGCAGCAGAAATCCAGACAGTCACATCCTCTCAGGCATTACAAACAGCGAAACCATTGCCTAAGCAGACTGCCGACAAGTCTAAGATTTGGACGCTGTTCTTGGGTGGAGCAGCCATGTTGTATGTGGGCACCTTAGCAGCGGAGAATAACAGCGCTTGGTTTCCAGCAATTGCCAAGGCCAACAAGGCAATGGCCATGAGCCAGGAGGCAGCTAAGAAGGCTGAACAACAATCGTCAAGGAAGTGACAGTGTTGGACAGTGAGCCGGAAGGTGGGCAAGCATGAAAGCATGTTGCAGCAAATGTCAACACAGCATGCTACTCATATGCTCCACCTGCTATAGCACCAAGGCAACCGTGTGGCCTCTAATTAAGTTAGCACGTACACATGCACGTCAAGGCAGGATCATGATTATGCCCCATGTGGGTGCACAGCTCTGAGTTGTTCATGATGGCAGCAGGCCACAACATGTCTAGCATGTAGGAACATTGCGGTTTCTGGCATTAGGTACACAATCTGTCGGGTGGGCAAGGGGCATTGTGGTGAATGAACGGTTAAGTGTTGTGCTTTCATACATACACGGTTTTGGCGTCAAGTGTGCATGAGCCAGGAGGGCAGCTGCACAGCCGATTACCATGCATGCATGTTACGCTGGTAATGGCAGTACCTGGCATTTACACATGCAGACGCCAGCACAGCCTGTCGCAACTGCTATCCTCTGCCCACAGGTGGCGCCCAGGCAGCTTTACAAGACATGAAGCGAGGGCGTGCAGCCATGTCTTGCACCGGCACATTGGGCCTCGTCGTTGAGACAAACACATGTGGCTTGCATGGCATTCTATGCTTTACTTTGATTTGCAAGGCACACCATGCTTTGACGTATGGCTGCTCTCCTGCCTGATATTTTTATGCCAAAGTCAGACGGGAGAAAAAGAAGTTTGCCAGTTCTGGGATAATTTCTGTGAGGTATCCAGTTCCACTGGGCGTTCTTTGAAGCGGAAACCCGAGAGGTAGTGTACAGTGCCACTTCGTGTGCATGTTCTAAGTGGTAATGATTCATGTCTCAGAACTGGCAAACATCTTTCTTTTGTTTCAAGCACTTGGACGTTTTCAGTGGTTGTGCCTGTACGTTGCCACGTCTAGGTTGGACATTGGCAAAACTCAAACCTTATTGGTGATAGCAGCTGAAATTTTCAAGTTGGTGTCAGCTGTCCGCTGTTGCCACCATGGCGTGGTGTGTGTGTCTGCCACCGCAACATGGGAGACACCCACAATTCGCAAAGCCTGTAAGAGGCTTCTCTTATCATTACAAGAGAGTGGGTTGAACCAGAAGAGCCATGAACCAGAATGATGCTGACCACAGGAGATGGTGTCCAACCATAACAGGAACCATACTATTAAATCCGCTGCTATGAATGGTGTCCAATGAAGCTCTGCAGCGTCGGAAACCTGATCTACAGCAGCAATCGCAACAGACTTGAAAAGAAAAGAATTCAACAGCTAAAGTTGACCTACCAAACAAATGATTGCCAATTGGTTCTCCTGCAGACAATCCGCCTCCATCCCAGAAAAGGATTCAAAAACTGTAGTCGCTAGCCGAGTTTGAGTTCAAGTTGATAGAGTACAAAAAAGAAACCCGTGTGCATGCTCAGTAGCCAGTTGATTATGTAGTAACAAATGTGTGTGTTGCATCCTGCGTGTCCGAAAATCCTCGGTGCATGTTTGTGATCAATTGAGCTGCGAAGTGTCAGGATCTGCTGCCAAAGGATGCGGAAAATGTGCGTCGAGCAACTCGGCCACCTGCTGTGAGGAAACCCGTGTGTAGGTAGTGGGCTTGCCACCATCAGGCCGCACCCGGATAGCTGCTCCCTGCTTGCACTTGCCCAGGCACTTGCATGGCAGCACCTCTACGGCCTCATTGCCAGAGGCCAGCGATGACACAGCTTGCAACACCTCTAGCGCCCCTTTTTCTCTGCATGCACTGCCCTGGCATACCATGACGCGCCCTGTCACAGGGTGCGCCTGAATTCCTTCATGCACACTGTCGATTGCAGGTGTGAGATGTTGCTGCTGAGGCACGGTTGGTGTGATTGTAGCAGAGAAGGGAGTGAGAGTGGCAGGACTGCTGGGTGAGGGCAGGCTGACGTGTGGCGTCTCAAGACGTCTGAGCTCTATCAACAACTGCGCGACTGTCTGCTCCGCTTGCATTTCAAGCTGCGGTAGGGGGCAATCCAAAACGTGGCGCTCAAGGGTCTTGCGGTGGCCCTTGACTGCCTTGCTAAGCTTCTTCCTGTCTGTGACGCACGCGCCCTTGGAATTGCTGTTCACTGTCTGCTGCATGGGGCTGGTGCGATTGCAAGCAGGCACAGCTGTCGCGTGGGCGCGACGGTGCGTCCGATGGCACGGTGGTGGTGCACAAGGCCAGGTCACAGCTGGAGCAGCAGCTGGTGTCGTCTGCTTCATGACGCCACAAGACTGTGTCAGCGAATACATAGTTGCTTGTCGTTGTATACAGCTTTGGCCTTTGTGGCAGACTGGCCTCGGAGGAAGGTGAAGAAGGGAGCACACGCCAGGCGCGTGTAAAGTGCAAAGCGGTTTCACAAGGCAATCAATCACGGGACAAACGGGCTGCTGCTGCTGCCGCACATCTGCTGCTGGCTCTGCCGTGCTGGACTGTGCGCGCAGCCCTCTGTCGCCCACCGCATTTCTCTGTGGTCCACATGCATGCTGCTGCTTCTGCTCCCTCGTCCGCTGCAATAGGTTACAAGCTGTGCTGCTGACTTTTCTGCCTTGTTGCCAAATACATATTCACATCAACCCTTCTTCGTTGATGTTTTTTGCACACTTCGCAGCCAGGGTCTTGACCCATTTGGCAGGGTGTGCGGGAATCCAGCGCAGAGCGTGCATTCAACAGCAAAACAAGTACCTGGGCTCTGGGTTTAGGGGCAGGTGCATACCCCACGCTGGCCTTTTACGTGGCACCTAATCGGCTGCTCGCACACACACAGGTACATGACCTAATCGCCTTCTGACACACATGTGCACACAGGTGATTCTGGGTTCGGGATTAGGGTTGACAGGCACATCACTGTGGGATACTAATTACCATTTAATCAGTTCACAAAAGCGTGAGACAATTCATTGTTGATGCATACGCCACGAATGCCATGCAATTGTACATTTGATTCACCAGAGTGCTTCTAAGCAACATGGCGCCGGGCACAAAAATCGACCGAAAGTTGATCGCTACACAGCCAAGAAGACAAACAACTGTCACGCGCCAGGGCTTCTGCCAACAGCTGTGTCCAAACTTCACTCCCACAACAGTCTGTATGATATCTTTAAGACTGTAAGATGCTCGGTTGAGGTGTGGAAGTGCTTGTTCACTTATATGACCTAGACTGCCCTGTGTTGAAGCCACATGATGGTGTCAACGGCAGCCAGCAGCAGCGCCACTAACAGCACCACTGGCTGTAGCACCAGTGTGCAGACACGGTGTGCACGTGACCACAGACGCTCTGCGTCCTCCCTGGCGCCTGCTGCCTTGTAAATTGCCAAAGCCGAGTCAAGAGCTGCTGTAGTAATCAATGCAAGTGCGTGTGTGCTGCTAAGCCAAAATGCAGCCACAGACGGCCAAACATGTGCCGGCATCTCTGCAACTCTAGCAGCCTCCTCGACTGGCCCAGTCGGTGCCAGCTCATAGCCTGCACGGGTGATGACAACACTGGAGTCCGCAGCGTCAGGAGATGGTGCAGTTGCGATAACTGAGGCTGTGAGCTGGTTTGCTGGTGGACTGCACGGCTGCATGTGCGGCAGTAGTGACGGCAGTGCATAGGGACCGTCTTGCATGCCCAAAGCTAGCAGCGGCAGGAGATTGCCAGCAGGTGTAGACACGGCTACACGTTGAGAAGAAATCCGACTGCTGCCGGCGCTGCTGCTGGCAGTGCTCGGCAGGATAGTGGGGGCTGCCTGAACGCTACTCGCTAGCGGATCGTGAGCAAAGGAGTCAGCTTGTGTGCCAGGGGGTGTGGCAGGCGAGGCAGCTGTTGTTGCGTAAGAAAAATGGGGCCGGAATGAAAAGACCAGCTTGTGCAGTGCGTGCTGCATGCGATGACCGGCCAGCGCTAACGCATCGCCTAAAGCAAACAACATGGACTCGCGGAAGCGTGCCTCTGCTTCCAGCCGTGCACGTGCCTCCAGCACGGCTTCACGCGCTGATTCCAGCGTCAGGCTGTCTGCACGCTCTGCAGAACATCACACAGTGCAAGCATCTCTCTGCGCCAAGACAAAGCCTGCCCTAGTCAAGTTCGCCTGCCCCAGCCAACGCGTGTCCTGTACGTGATACGCCAGCTGTAGAAAGTGGACACTGTTGCTGCATGTGTGCCATGTTTGTCTTGGAGAGCTCAACACCACGTAGTCGTGTCAGGCGGACATTGCTTACGGTGACTAAATGACTGGCAAGTGACGCTTCTACGAACTACGTTTAATGACGCCGCATTCAAAGGTTGACGCGAGTTTGCTCAGGTCAACAAACAGATTGAATTCAACGCGCTTTACTCACTTTGCAAATAGGATCGCACTGATGTCTCACTGCCGGCAGCGTGCGTGCTGTACGCATCGTCTTCTGTGGCCTGGAAGCGGCTGGCGACTATGTTGGCAGCCGTAGCTGTGCAGGAACCCACGAAAGTCAACAGCAGATGCAACCCCCGCGATATGGTTTCCGAAACGATGCCGAACAAGAGGCCTGCGACAATCCATGCAGCAAACGTGCGCGGCTATTCTGTAGAGTGACATTCGTGCTGTGATGGAAACGCTCCAGAGTCTCATGCAACGGATCGGAAAGAGTCAGCGTGACTAGCCTTCACAGGGCAATGTGAGTTGGTGGCCTGACCTAAGGCTTATGACATAAGCCATGCGCACAGGTGCAGCGCAAATCTGCGCAAGCGTATGCTGCAGCCACCAGCAGCACGCCGGTACACCAACCTGCAACAGCAACCAGCAGTACGCACGGCAGCACCGCCGCCAAATACGGCCAAATGAGCAAACTCGGTAGGCGCAGCGCGAAAGACGTGGCCGCGACCACTGCAGCACCCACGTCCCTTGTCGCGACAGTTCCGGTAACCAGAATTGCGCCCATGGCATGTGGAGCGGCTAACATCAGCCCTGCGATGTCTCGCGCGGCCAGCGCTCCGTCCATGGCAGCCTGTAAAACTCCGAATCAGATTGCAATGCAGACACCGTTCGATTACGCGCGCGAAAGTCGCCGAACAAAGTTTGACTCAGACGCGCAAATCATTGCGTCAGTTGCAGTAGTCATGCAATGAAGAAGTCCTGTTGCGCCCTATCCTATCGGCGCACTATCGTATTTGCGAAACGACTCGGGTGACGCTAAAAATAAGAAAGGGCATGACCTGAGCCCATCAAGAGGACTCAATGCAAACACGCATGCGCGCAATCGTTGCGACAGTTGCAGTCATGCCAAAGTCAGATATTGTCCTATCTGCAGTAATCACACGTAACGCTAGTTCAGGCTCAGAGTATGGAACAGCCCATTCATTCGTCAGGGGGCTTACCGAGATGGCTTTCCTGGGAGCCAGAAGCGGCATTCTGGCAACGTCTGCTACAGCCAAAGCTGCATCAGTTGCGAACGCCAAAGCGTGTGATGGTGCAGCTGCAGCTGTGCTGGTGGCACTCCCTACGCTCTACGCATGAGAAGTTACGGGCGGGCTCTTGTTGGCATTGTTGGCATAGCGAGTGAGGCAGGGTATCATGACTAAGCCAAAACTGCACGCATGATGTCATACAACATGCCCATATCTTAAGCTCATGAAGAAAAGCACTGTTCTGGTAAGATGGGTGAAACTGGAACACATGCACCAGCACAAACGAGGTGGCCCCTGGTTCCTAGACCTGATGTGTGGGATTTGATCGTTTTAGAAAAATATCACTCTTCTGGTACAGCCCGGACCTAAGGCGTTTTTATGCAGCCGTAGTGTGCTATAAATAGTGTGAAAGACAGCAAACAAAATAGTCTGAGACCACTTGACTGGTTCATGTGGTAACTGACGCAGCTTGGCAGGTAGTGAGTACCACGCACGTCCGCTTCTTCTGTTACGTGGTTTCTCAAACGCCGTGCACCGTACTCAGTATCCTTGGCACGCAGCCTCACCTCTACACCCTCTACTGCACTCGCCCCCAGCTTGGGAACACTTGGCTCCGTCAGACCCGCCACAAAGTCGGTCACAGCTTCCATGGCATGCTCCACAACAGACTGCGCACTGTATGTCAAAGAGCAAGCAATGTTTGATGCAGTGGTTGACCAAATGCTTCTGCTCTGAGGTGTGCTGTGGCTTGGTGATGCATGACCACGTGTCATGACATGCTACTTGACTAACAGTTTGGATCTGTTTTGGAATTGTGCGACAGGTGGCAGTATGTTAACATCCTGCCTACTTTATAAGCGACAACGCTTGTTGCACCCGCCAGATATATGCCACCAGATAAAGCATCAACGTCAACGTCTGTGTGGCATCTGCAACTCCTGATGGTCTCATTCTTTCCCCATCCTTCGTCACGTGATCACGTGGTCAGAAGAATATACGCACATGATCACACCCACACCCGGTATGGGACCACACACATTTGAAGGCCCATGACTGAGCAAGCCCCCTTCCTTTGCAATTGCTGTATGCCATGAAGTGTTCTCCTCTACCTGTCAGGTGCGCGTGACCGGATCTGCACAACTTCCTCCAGCCCTTGACGTGCGTGTTTAGCAGCAGCTGCTACCGCGTCCAGTTCAGCCATGACTAAGCCCACGACATCCTTGCCTGCGCAACCACACAGGTTTTGCATCATGGGGCTATGTGGCAGGTGGTCAGCAAACACTCTGCAACTCCGTGACTCAACCAGTCCGCCGCGCAGCACGCCCCTTGTGCAGCGCGGCAACGGGCTGTGCCAAAATGACTATTGCCGAGAGGCAAACAACGGTCTGTCTGGGGCTGGATCAGCGTTACGTTTGCAGTTGTGGTTGCAGCCTTCAGCGCAACATGGGACTCTATCGTGGCGATTGTCAGGGCAGCAGGCGTGAAGGAAACGTGAGAGTCTTGATGGGCAAGGACACATCGTGACCCTATTCTTGGCTGTTGCAGGAAGTGGACCGCGTGCTGGGCTGAGCCATACCAGTACAACCACCACACCATGCCGGCACATTACGGAGGGCACCTGCTGGCAACAAGTTCTGCTAGCAGTTAACTCGGAGATGGGTTCTCGGGTGTGGCCTACATTAGGCGGCATGTGTCTGGTGCCCAATGAAACGCTGCGGCTGTCTCAGTCGGGGGGTGGAGGGCTTGGCTACCTCCCCAAGGAGGCGGGTGGCCGAGAGGCAAACAAGTAACTGCACCCGTACGTTGAGCAAATCCAAATCGCGCTGCTCGCCTGTAGAATAGAGCGCCTTGCCAATCTCGACTGTGCGATCAGGCTTCTCCCAAGCCAAAGCCGCTACTGCTTCTCCAAGGCCCGAGAACTGCAGATGCAACGTTAACGCGATGTAGCCCCTGTGCCTATCCTCTGATACTATGTTTGCTTCAACATCGTCCTATACCGTCCTGCAGTACCTGAGTTGCAACATTGGGTGCGAGCACCACCAGCTGCCGAAGTTCAGCGAAGGCGGGCTCGGTCCCTGGCTTGGACGCGACCATTTTGAATTGCGCTTTTGTTGCGTATCCTGCAGATATTTGCTCGTTTTGTTTGTCTAAACCTGGCCCACAGTCACAACTTGACCCTTAAACCCAGGCGATCACGATTTCGGTTACTATATGATGCAGAGTCAGGTCCCCGGCTGGGAACAAGAGCAAGCGGCCTGTGATTGGTGAGCTCAGCCACAACGCCACAAGTATGTGCTGCCAGTCATACGTAAACCCACAGCTCGCGTCTGGCCTGGTTACCAAGCCTGCGTGACGTAACAGGGCTGACTCACGACAAACGACCTAACTCCAGAGGCGTATAAGAGAGCCGCAGCTCCTTATAAAGAGCACTTTGTTTCAATCTAAACCTTCAAAGCACACAGGCCAGCGGTTTATCGCATCAACGTCGCGCGCATTGTAATGGGTATTCTGGACCTTCGTGGCGCGCACAGCCCGGGCGACGCGGAGGATGAACATAACAAGTCCATACCAGTTGCGCTCAGTGATGTGTTGGCTCGTGCACCTCACGTCGCAGCAAAGGCGAGTATTAAAGGCTTGCAGTTGCCAGGTAGCTGGTCGACAGAGGGTGGGTGTCGACGGTCCTGTGACGTCACGGTGCGCTGCAGGCCCTTGGCCTCGGTCAGACGGTGGCCATGCTGGCTTGGGAGCAGCCCAACCGCCTGTTGGAGATTGGCAAGGCGCTGGCATCTGCAGGTGAGAATTTTTTTTGGATTGCCAAATTGCCCACAGTCGGCGCTCAGCTTCGCTTGGCACTAACCTATAACATGAACGCTTGACTGGGTTGCTTGCAGGCAAGGACGAGGTTGAACTCTTGAGGGCACACCCCGACACCACTGCAGCGCTCGCTGAGCACACAAAAGAAGGGGTTGGAGACGTGGGGCACATTCTTGAACATGCACCTGAGAGGTGGGCGCGTGCCAGTGCTGGGCGGTGCTTGGCCATCATCATTCCGGTCATGATCACCAGAAGGCTCAACCAAAACCAGCAAGGCAGCATCGTAGCCTATCACATTAATGGGAAGACACAGGCAGCACCAGGTTCCGGCCAGCAAAGCTCTGACGTTGTGCACACATGATGACACTTCAGTCAAGCACGTGCTGCTTGTGCTGCAGATCTCGATCGTCAGTGCAGGAGGCTGCCGCTGCGGCTAGCGATTTGGTAAAGGGTTTGACGGAGCCGAGTATACTCAAGCTGGGTGCTAGCACAGTGGAGGGCACGGAGGTGAGACCAAGCTGGGCAGCCTGCACCTCAGCTTCAAAAAGCTTCATGAGTATGCATGAAGCCAGAGATGGTTGTGCAGTGATTGGCATGACAATAGTGGTGGCGGTACCATCCATCAGGAGTGTCCAGTGCGTTTCCCCACAAAAACTGTTAGCCAATTTTATTTACAGCAGCTGGCACCTTTTTTGGCTCATATTCTGGGCATATTTTCAGGTTCTGGCACATCTTCAGGTTCGTGACCGCAAGGTTAACCACACTGAATGTTGTTATTGCAGAGCGCTGGCAATGTCGGGCTTGCAGCTGCGACAGACCCGTCGGACGCCATGGCATTATTCAGAGACACGGCTCTGGCGGCAGCAAACGCGGCCGCTATCCCATTGCAAGCTCCAGGCAAAGCCTTGACGGTAAGTTGCTGTTATCTGACAGTTTGTTTGGTGCAGCAATGATTACATGATGGTGCCTAGGGACTCGTGCATTGGCGTTGAGATGCTGACTTGCGGTTGGCTTCAGAAACTAAGCGTTAATCTGAGAGCTGTTTGCACAAACACAACACGACTGTTTATATGGCTAACCCTACATGCAGGCCGCCTGGGATAGCACCCGCACTGCTCGCTCCATGGCAGGCCTGGCAGTGGCAGCACCCCTCCAAGCGCGCGACACTCTGGCCTCACTATCCAGCACTGCCCGAGATGTGGGCACCGCAGCAGGTTCTGCCATATCCTTGGCCAAACGCGTTCCCGGTGGCAAGATCGCGTACTGGATGGTGCTGGCCATGTGCCTGCCTTGGCTGCTTGTGGCTGCGTTTACAGGTAAAAAACAGTTTGCAGATCAAGTTACAGTGGCCGCTTATTCAACTCAACTACACTAACCAGCCAAGGTTTTTGATTGTGTGCATTGTTCTTGACGGATTTATGAGGTAGACATTTTGCGGTCTCCTGGTGGCATTGCTTACGGCGTCGTGTATGGAACGCATTGCGATCGAAGCGTGTACCTTGCTGACGTTTGGTGTCACCTACTCAGCTGCAGCTGCTCGTGGCCTGCTGTGCACAGGGCTCGTTGTTGGCGTCGTATGGGGCGCTATTGAGAAGGCAGTGCGCACGTGGCTGACACTTGTGGCGTCCTGCATTGGTACAGCCGCGTATGTTGTCGCGGGTCGGGTTCAAGCCGAAGACGACACAGCGCCGCGAACTTTGATATCAGCCTCAGCACGCGACGCCCTGTTAGAGGGTCGTGCTCGGTTGGAGGCGGAGGCTCAAGCCAATCAAGGCCCATTGCACGCCGTGGGCAATGCATTGAAGGGTGCTGGACGTCGCACGCGACGTGCATTCCGCAGATTGGCATTCTGGCGCAAGTCGCACAGGCTTGGCAGCCGACTTTCTACAGCCTCACCGACATCTGTTTGGCCCAGCATCACTGCTCGCTCGCATGGCCAGCCTTCTTTCCTGCAGCGCACCGCTAGCAGCACCAGCGAAAGCAGCCTGGCGTCCTCTCACGGTGGTGCAGTTGCTACACCTTCTGGCGATCTTCTGCCGTTGTTGGCATTGGGCATGCAAGACGGTCCCTACGCACTGCCCCCACTGCCGCACATGGCGTCCCGCAAACCACCATCAAACGATACCAACACAGCAGGCAGAGCGACTGCGGCAACTCCTGACATGGTGCATTTGAGTGACGAAACTCTTACTGCTACTTATGCGCTGGCACCAAGTGGGCCTTTAATGGAGTCGTACAGGGGCGAAAAGAATGGCACCCATGTCTGGCCTGACACGCCAGTGTACAGCCTAATTGCGCTTGTCTGGGGCTGGATCAGCGTTACGTTTGCAGTTGTGGTTGCAGCCTTCAGCGCAACATGGGACTCTATCGTGGCGATTGTCAGGGCAGCAGGCGTGAAGGAAACGGGAGAGTCTTTTTGGGCAAGGGCACATCGTGTGTTCGCCTTGGCGCTGCAGCCTGCTGTGCTGATAGGGGCGCTGCTGCTGGCCGCAGTTGATACTGTTATGTGGCTGGCCAGCAGGGCTTTGGAGGCCACGTTCGGCCGCAAGGCTGCTTCATCGTGATGGACAGGTTGTGAGCAAAGTTAATGTTCAAGCGGCTAGGATGGTAGACACAGGTGTACTGTCGCCATTGTCAGGTCTTCCTCACGCTCACGCCTGCTGCCCTGACAATTGCCACGATAGGGTCCCATGTTGATGTAAGTGTACTGTGGCCATTGTCAGGCAAAGGGCCAGCACATGCTCCCTCCGTCCACCGCCTGGCATTATGTGTCTAGTGCCCAATGAAGCGCTGCGGCTGTCTCAGTCGGGGGGTGGAGGGCTTGGCTACCTCCTTAAGGAGGCGGGTGGCCATTGTCAGGTCTTGTCTTGACGTTTTGACGACCAGTAAGTTCGTGTTACGCAATTGAAGTGCGGCGTGATTTTGCTTCAGTTATGATCTGGGAGGACATGAACTTAGCATGTGTTGGCGAAAGCATGTGATGGTGGTGTAAAGCGTGCCAATCAACATCTGATAGCGATTTGAAGCGCGTCATTCAAGATTCTGTTGTTCGACGCACAGTTGTGAATCGTTTATGCATCTGGGGTTGTTATGTGGCCTTTACTTGCGGCCTATTCAGGCGATAAGAGGGCTTGCCTGCATGCGGTGCAGTGCAGATTATAAGACTAATGAAAGAGATACCCACAATCAGGCACATGAAATGCAAAGCATGTTATATCACACACGCCATACATCTGAGGTGCATCTCCTGAAGGGTGTGGATGGAACTGTACACTGCAAGCACTCAGAGTGTGTCACAGCCATCAGTTTGCACTACAAAGTAGTGCCTCTAGTGTTTGTCAACATGAGATAAAGGCAAAGAAAGAGAAAGTTGTTGGCAGGCCCAGTATTCCTGCAGCTTGCCTTCACCGCCAAGTGCCAGGCGCCTCTAGCACTCTTCTGATAAGAAGTGATGTGTTCACCAGAATCCTACTCCCAAGTCTAGTAACCCTGTCCAGAGACGCTTGAGTACATCATCCAGCGACATCTGCAGCATGTCAAATCTACCAGGTTTGTCATGGGACTGGTTATTAGCACAAGCAGGTGTCAGCTACCTGTCCCAGGAGTTTAACCAAGCAATGCACACTTACATTAAGATTATGGCAACAGCAGCTCAGATCCAAAAACTGTGCCGTACGTTCTCACTGCTAATCTCACAAGAAAATGAGTCACAGACTGAGTCAGACCCACAAGTTGTGCCACGGTTATGAGCTGGCATCATGCTCAATAAATGGCCACTCGCCTCCTTGGGGAGGTAGCCAAGCCCTCCACCCCCCGACTGAGACAGCCGCAGCGCTTCATTGGGCACTAGACACATACCGTCTAATGTAGGTCACACCCGAGAACCCAGCTCCGAGTTAACTGCTAGCAGAACTTGTTGCCAGCAGGCTCTGGGACAGGCTCTCGGACAGGCCACAGGAATGGCTCGGCCGCCTGCTCTGCGTAGAAGGCCTTCTAGAGGGTAAAATTGGTCAATGCTCAATAAATGGCGTGAGCACCTCGCACCCGCCCTGCCCCTCCTCCTCTCCCGGCTCCTGCACCAACACGGTGTGCTCAAACTGGGCGTTCAGCGACCCGTCCACACTAGCCATCGCCCAGCCGTCGGCCCACATGTGCGTGCGTGCACTGCCGCCTGGCTCAACCAGGATCGGTTCGATGGTGAAGGTGGTGCCGGGCTCGAGCTTGGAATAGTAATCTGCATGCAGTAGCAGCACCCATGTCTTGGAGTGACATCATTCGAGCATCTCAGGTCACTGCTCAACATCCAACAGTAGCATAATCATTGCCATGTTGCATATAAATTCGCCTTTGAATTCTGAGGTGGCAACGAGCTGTGACGTGGTGTTGGAAGCTGGTTTGTGGCTATATGTAATCAGCAGCAGATGACGTGTCCGGGTGGCAGTCCTTGATGCAAGTTCAGTGGAGCTTGGTGCGAGGTGAGCTGCTGTTCACTGTGGGCACACCCACCGGGTGACAGGCCCAGCTGTAGCCAGCCCGTGAGGTCCCACCAGCCCTTCGGCGCAAACGCATACACACGCGGTCGCCCGTGGAAGACTGTGCCTATGCCATGGCCCACGAATCCCCGCACCGTCTTCATGCCGGCAGCGTCAGCCACTGCCTGCACAGGTCAGGGAAACTAGGCCTAGGGTTGTGCCATGGCGTAGAAAGTAGATTGTCTACGCACAAATCTACGAATACAAATCAAAAGTAGGCTATTTTGGGCATAGAAATGCGTAGGCGAATCTGCTGCATCTATTCTACTTTCTAGCCATAATCTAAACCCTTCACGACCTGTCAGCGTGACTAGCCAGGCTTGCGGGCAGGTTCAGTGTAATGTATTGGATTCAGCATGGGTAGCCATTTCTTTTATTGCATGGCGCTTCCATCTGCTGCTGCAAGGAGGTGGGAGGCGTCGTTGACATGGATGCTTGCGAATTTGGACAGCGTAGTGCATGCTACCACAGGGATTCCTTTTTACAAGGCAATGAGAACTCATGCAGGGATCGGTGATACCATTAATTAAATCAAGCGTCCTTGCAGCAAGGCATCGGCCTGAGTGTCCTGCCAGGCTCGCCCTACCTGCACAGCCCTGCCCATGTCCCTGAGCGGCCGCCCCGGACCGCACGCGGCCACTGCAGCCTCCAGGGCGCGCCTCGTGGCAAACAACAGGTCTTGAGCTGCACACACATGCGCACACGCACACGCACAAACACACACACCCCATGGCAACCGGTGCCTAGAGAGGGCAAGACATGAGCCAGAACGACGTGCGCATGTGTTGTGAATCTGCTCTTCTGGCACGCAGCTCTCTTCCTATTCTGGCTACTCTGGCATTCCAGGGCTAGCTACTACGGATTCCTGATCCAGGGTGTGTGCTTGTAGGGTAGCTGTTGACGCTAGACTGCTTACCTGTCTGTGACACGTTGCCGACCTGGAAGGTGGCCGACGTGTCTGCATGCACACCCCGGTAAAACACTGTGACGTCTACATTGATAGTGTCGCCATCGGTCAGGGGCCGCGCGTCCGGGATGCCGTGCACCATCACCTCGTTCACTGCAGCAGGCAGCGGGTGGCAAATGCATGCCGTGAAAAAAACGTTTGCCAGTTCTGGGACCATTCTTGTTGATGATGTTGATGATGAGTGGTGAGCCAGTCATGACTAGTGTTGTGAGTCCAGCGTGCAGGACATGTCTGAAGCCTGCGTGTGCGAGCGTGTGCAGCTCAGAATGTTGTGTCTGACTGTGTAGGAGCGATTTCGACTCCATGGTAATGTGCTGACTCATCGTCCCCAAAAGAAACCGCCCGTCATCTCCGATTCGTGCGCCGGGCGTTGCGAGGCCCTTCAATGCATGGAATGTGCAGGAAGCAAAAGCAAAAACTGTGGAAGGGTTGACTTGCAATCGCTAACCATTTCCAGACAATGCGTGACAGCAATGTCCGGGGGTTCTGGTTCGTGTCTTACATGACATGTCAGGAAGTGGTTTGTCCCAGATGTGGCACTACAGAACTGGCAAACATCTTTTTTTGTACTGAATGTATGCACTGAATTGTTTAGGCAATAATCTCTGCATGTTTTGTTCTCACGGCTGCTTTTGTCACAGCCAAAGAACCAGCACTGCGACCGTGGAGATTCAATTTCATAATTCATGTCTTTTGTGGTTGGGCAGCCCATGCTGAATGTGCACACTCTGTGCACGGGCAAGCATCTGCTGTACTGGTTCATGAACATGCTTGAGGGAGAATCACAAGAGAGCGTAAACAGACGGCAGCATCTCAGGTGAATGATGCATGTCAGGTGAATGAATGACAGGTGGGTTGACAGACAACATGCACTGGTGGTTGGGATCTCCTTTGCAGGTCCGAGCCATTCTGAAAGCAATCCAGAGATCTTCCAACTCCCACCGACTGACCTGAAGTGCATATACTCTTGGGGAAGCCCTTGAACTGCAACGGACTGGGGTACGCCAGATGCTTGACCAGAAAACTGCATGACACATTCATACATGACTGCACCGGAGAACGCCCAACCAGGATTCAGTGTTGTTTACAAGCATCGCATGGATAGATGCAAGTTTGTACCGTGAGATCGTGAGATAACACATGCACTGTTGTGATCACGGTACAGAGTGGTTTTCACTTTCTTGTCTGCTTCACTGCTGCTTCACTTTCCTTGGCCCTGTGCTGCAGTGCTAGCTGCGTCCTGATGGAGCGTTTCTGCCCACCTGTGCACTGCCTTGTCAATCTCGTCTGTGGTCACGCCTGGCCGGACCATGGCCCCGGCTAGAGCCAGAGCGCGGGAGGCCATATCACCCGCGGACCGCATGGCATCCACACCCTGAGAAAACAGGTAGGAAATGCTGAGTGTGTCCAGCACTGCCTGGCATGTCAAGTCCATGGAAGCGCGTGCATAGCGAGGTTGGCTACGTTGCAGCTTGGCTTAAGGAGCCTTTGTGTGGTTACCCGATCCAAGTTGCGTGAGCTCAACCCGATCAAAGGTCGCCTGGGTCTGGCTGCTGTACACACTTCTCTTCACCCCGCTAAAGTTGAGCTCAGCAGAGCCAGATGCAGCCTCATCAGAGGTAATGATGCCAACCCTGAACATTAGCTTGACAAAGAAGCACGCCAAGGTCCTGCTGCTTTGTGATTGTCCTCGATTATGCACGTAGTCACAAACAAAGTTCAACTTTGGTGCGGCTGCTGGCTGCCAGCCATGAGCACTCACATTCGTATCATGTTTTGAAACAGACCGGCTCCATGGTGAATCTGATGTTGGCCCTTTTCCAAATGTGTTAGCGAAGTCCCTGCCCCACTCTGGAGCAGGTATTGCCGCCGGTACAGCCTGCGTACCGCACAGCATGGCACTGAGAGAGCAAGTGTACGATGTTAGCTTGCTTGTCATGCCTGTGCTGTTCCTCGTCTGCAAAGCATTGTATCGTTCATGAAGGGGGGGAGCAACAAACGAATGGCAGTGGATGCCCATGGCCTGCTGTGTGGCATGACATGAGGAAGTGGGCCATAGAAGGACACGAAAGCATGCACAAAGAGCAGGTGCAGCGGCATCCAGCAAATGTGACCATGTGTGCAAACTGGGGCATGCCAGCACATACCTGAGGCTCTGATACGAGGTATGGGATGACAGGTTCGCGCCCAGAAAAGCCAGGGCTGCAGGCAACCTGGCAGGTGGATACTGGTGGCACTGCTGAGGTGGATACTGTTGCTGCTTTATGTGCAGCAATGCTCCACTTGAGCCCAGGCCAGGCTAGATGTATGGCCAGTGCATGTCGTCAGGCGTGAAGGTACATGGCACCTACCCTGTGCGTAGAAGGCCTTCTAGAGGGTGAAATTGGTCAATGCCCATGGCAGCCAGGGCTATCAGAAGCGCCCATCGGAACGCAGGCCGAAAATCCGTCATTGCGTCCCTTCGTCGTGCAACGCATCCGATGTCCTGGGCCCGTCCGGTAGGTTGTGCAGCCCAGACCAGAACGAGCACCAGCTTCCGCCAGCCCCATGTTCGTTTTACCCGTAACGGCGCAATGATCTATTACATGGATTCGTTCGCCTTATGCAAAATAGCGCGACTCTTTGATACAATCCTGTAAAGTGGACTTGCACCACTCGGAGCGATATCTCTGAAGGGACAGCCTAACATAGCATTGTCACACAGCACTCTGTATCTGCTCACTGACACCTGGCTTGGCTGGCTGCTGCTCATCAAGGAGCACCCTCCCTCACCCCGCTAATGGCCGCTAATTGTCGCTAATTGTCGTGAGCCATCATGCGAGCCATCGTGCGAGCCATTTGAAAGGAAGACTTGATGAAGGAGTACTGATTTCAAAGGAACTTGAGAGCTTAGCCCTGCATGAAGAGAGGCCAAATTATTGATGTTGACGCCTGATCGACAAGCGTTTCGGCAGTACTGTATCATAGTCCAAGAAGAGGCCAGTGGATTGGTGTTGTGTGTAGAGGGCACACAACACCAATCGCAGTCTCCCTTTCATCCTTCATCTGCGGTCGGCGTTCGCTCAAGGATGGTTGACGCAAGTGTCGGACGCGACGTGCGGCAAACGAACGAAGCTTATGTGATTGCAGACGCGGGCAAGCTCGCAACGCTCATCCTAGTTGGAGAGGCGCCTAGTATGCTGTCACAAAGGGACGGCAAGTATCTTCCTCTGGTCGCAAGTGCGTATACACGGGACGTGGTAGAAGCGCGTCAATGTGCATGACGCTGATGCTCTGTACCCGTCAGGAAGATATGCCAAAGACAGATTGGGCGTTCATTCAACACTAGTGGTGGTCACCCGGGGCCAAAATGATTTGTGCTTGGTGTTTTGCACAGGTGGTCAGAATTAGGCCATCCAGACATAGGCCCGTTCGAAAATAGAGCCGGTCACTGTAGAGTAAGGGACAACATGTCTGCTTCTGTTACGTTGTAGACATAGCTCATGCACTTGCTTGGCATCCTGGCCAGTTTCCTTCATGCTGTTTGTGTTATAAACAACAGCAATTATTGCTATTCCGATGTTGCTATTCGTGTTGCAGAAAACGAGCGCATGGAACAAGCAGCACTTAGCATGCACTTGACACATGCTCTGGCTGCTACTTCACACGAGGCTCAGCAAACAGCACGTTCAGCTGCATCGTTGCCAAGGCGCCAAGGCATGATTGACAAGCGGTGTGTGGCTGCCTGGGCGCGCAGCCTGGCCTACTGTCAGGCAGGCAACGCCAGACAAGCCCTCAAGGATGCTTGCTTTGCTATGGCGTACGCGCCCCAGGTTGGTATAAACCCGCTATAAGACTATATCCGTATAAGACTATATCCCCAGACTATATCCCCATACTGCTGGATTGTGAGGCCACAAACCATCGCCCCTGCTGCTATCTGAATGTCAGTGGCAAGCAGATAAGCTGAGTGTTTTTGCCAGAACTTCAGCTGAGAAGGATTTTGTGTTGTTGCAGCGGGATGCCACGCAAATGCTGGAGAAGGAATTTTACGCAGGCGAGGCAGCATCAGGTTTACGCTGTGCCTGGTGCCCTGCGCTCGTGGCAGCAGCAGCGGCACATCAAGCTCTGGGTCAGCACGTGGACGCTGCCCTGCATGCCCTCATGGTGCGATGCACTGAGCCCACTGATGGTCTGACGCAAGCCCACCGACCCGCTTACATGGTGCAGCGTGCTGCTAGCACAATGATTTGCTGTCCTCTGAACGGAATGCCTTTGCAGAACTACTACATGCGTGTGTGCTTGATGCATCAGCAGCGGGCTGCTTCTGATCATAGTTCTAGAATTCAGTCATCAAGAGGCAAAGGCTTTTTGAAAGCGCTAGCAGCAGTGCCATACTAACGTTGTGCCTTCTCTTCCTGTTGCAGGCACTGCAGTTGCAACCGTTCGAGGCGCAAGCCCGCAAATTGCTTGGGCAGACATTGACACAGATGCCAGAGATAGCACGACGCGCGAAACTCTCGCGTTCAGGTGCTGGTGGCATGCCACGATCAACAGCCTCAGCTGACGCGGGTGTTAGTGCCACCGGGCCTGGTAGCTCACCACCAGGGGCAGCCGGTAGCATTGGCGAACACGGAAATGGAGACGTGGACGACCAAGGCGACCATTTGTCACCTGCCGCAGAGTCAGCCGCCGAACGTTGCGAGCAGCTGCGATATCTCTTGCGCTGGCGCACAGAGGACCAGCTTCAGAGCCTTCCCGAGTTTTTGAGACCAAAGGAGAAGGTGCGAATTGGCTGCGCAGGTGCTTGCAGTAGTCGGGTTGGTAAATGATTTGGTGAACGATCTGGTCGCACAACATGGACTAGGCATCGGCTGCCGTGAGAATCGGCTGTCGCTGCATGAACACCGAAGCTCGCACGACATGCTTGGGCCAATGGAAGATGGAGCTTCTTTGACAGTGCAGGGTGAAGTTGGTTTGGCCTTCTTGGCAGGTCTGCCCGTGGATTGCGGGGGCATGGGGGGGAATGGGTAGGGTTGCCGCGGTGATGGCATGTCCGTGAGTCAATTCCACTGACGTTTGGAATTTCTTTTATAATGACGTCCAGAATTCGTCCAGAGATTGCACGACTCGCAGTGCGATGAACAGAAAGTTGAAGGAGCCGGGGCTGTGCCTAGGCAGGATCTAGAACTACAGAAGTTTGACAGATCTTCTCGGCAACGGACCGTCATGGCCTACTTCGCAAACAGCCCAAACATACACTGACGGTTCAAAGCTGGCCATCCCGTAACCCCCTGCTTGCATGTGTGCATGCTTGCAGTACCACCATTACAACGCATGGATGCGAGGACGGGCGCTCCAGGCCTTGGGCCTCAAGGCAGCTGACTCGGACGACACTCAGGCCACGTCCTGTCTGGAGCCCTCACCTACGACTCTTGATGCAAACCATGGCGTTCAGCTTCCTGAGCCAGTCATGTGCAAGCTCTTGGCTATGAATGCTGAT
The DNA here is from genome assembly GCA_004335635.1 of Chloromonas sp. AAM2. NCBI lineage: Eukaryota > Viridiplantae > Chlorophyta > Chlorophyceae > Chlamydomonadales > Chlamydomonadaceae > Chloromonas > Chloromonas sp. AAM2. Next base: position 22,645 of record QAXH01002117.1, on the reverse strand, counting down.
GATCTGGACCTGCTACTCAAGCATCCGATGGCGGCATCAGCTCAGGTAGAGGGATTCGCATGGCCTTAGGTTGCGAGCAGGGCCTCGGCAAGTGTGCAGGGACACTGGCAGAGTCAGGCATGGCCCAGAGTACGTTGTCCTTCTCTTGCGACTCAGCCATTTTGCGTTGCCTGATTCAGGCAAGATATGGCAGAGACATGCAAGCGATGGGGCTGGCTGGCGTTTGCACTGATGCTCGCGTGTACGTCTTGCTGCGACATGTCACATGTGTGCATCATATGCCACGTGAGCTATAACCCCTGCATTTGCACATGAACACAAATGCAGCTGTATGTGCTTGGCGTTTTGCACAGGTGGTGGAGCTGTTGGGTGTGTGGCGGCAAGGCGGTGAGGAGGGCCTGTCCAGGCACGTGATTGAGGGCCCCAGCTGGGAGGAAATACAGCTGCTGACCGGCCCAGGCTGCGTGGGACTGCCCCTGGGCTGGAACGGTGGCCCTGATGGCCAACTGCTCACAGGCAAGACCCCCACACCAACGCAGCTAATCACAAACATAACAGAAGAGTCAACAGCATCGCTGGAGCTAGCCAACACCGCCAGCCTGGCGGTTGGGCAGGCACAAATGAGCTTATCGCCTGCCCACTGTCTCCAAGTGCTAATGGATGCAGCGGCTAGTGGCAATGTTCAAGGGGCTGTGGCGGTGATGAGGCAAGCAGTGACCTTGGGAGCGGTCAACAGTGCAGCTCGGCCAGCGCACCCAGCAGCCCCGCACCAAGCTGATGTTGTACGCAGGCGCGACATGCTTATGGGCCTCTTAAGCTAACTTTACATGAGTGAAGGGACTCCAGCCCGTCCAACCTACGAGTGAAGGGGGTTGACACAACGCGATAGTAATGGTGGTGGTCACCCCTCGAGGTGCTGTCCTGTCCGCAAACCTCGTTAGACCCAAAAGGGGCCTGGAATTTTCTGAAATTGTCTAAAACTGTCCATGTCCGTTGCCTGAAAATGCCTCTGCCACGTCAACAGCAGATCAGGTCAAGGACACGTCCGACCAATGGCCTGGAGTACCGTACTAATGTGACATTAGTGGGCATTCTAACCATCGACTGACCCAGGACAACGTTGGGTGCCTTAACATTGTGTGAATATCCGTGTACTGCGTCAGCCTGCTTTGCCATTACTGCAATTCATGTAGTACGTCAGCCCGCAGTTGATGTTTGCGTTGAACGTGTTTCATGGTGTGCACTCCCTCCTTGTGATTGCCTACTATCAAGCCAGCAGGCATGCCAAATGCCAAAATGGGGAGGTAGCCAAGCCCTCCACCCCCTGACTGAGACAGCCACAGCGTTTCATTGGGCACTAGACACATGCCGCCTAATGTAGGCCACACCCGAGAACCCATCTCCGAGTTAACAGCTAGCAGAACTTGTTGCCAGCAGGTTCGGACGATGCCGTCCGCAATGTGCCGGCATGGTGTGGTGGTTGTGCTGGCATGGCTCAGCCCAGCACGTGGTCCACTTCCTGCAACAGCCAAGAATAGGGTCAGCACTGTAGGCGAGACCAACATCTACCGTCACGGTTCCCAGGTTGGCAATGTGTACGCACCAGCCTCACCAGTTGAGCGGGGATGTCTGCAGCTCCACTCGAACGTGGAATGCAATCATATGGTTAAAAAGCCATTGAAGCAGTGTTCCAGATTTCATTTTGGCAAAGTCCAATTTGGGATCTCATGTTCCTGGACCTCAGGCTTGGAATCGCATATTACAAAAAGCCAGGGGCTCCGCCCCCGGACCCCGGTGGTTGTGTTTCATTCATACTACCATGTAATAACAGACGTGCTTGGTCAGAAATTCAACAACGAGTCGAGCCACAGGCAACAGTGTGGATGTATCCGGTCAGAGGTCACAGCTGCAGAATAGGTCACGCTCCCAACGTCAATCATGCGCTTACGCAGTAGTTGTTCTGCTCACTGTTGATTGCTCATGCAACCCTGAGCAGAAGTTTAAGCCCAGTGCTCGAGCTTAGGCGATGCAATAACGGCCCTGGACACGGCACATTGCGTCCCAGTCCTCTCGACCTCACTTGAATGTCTTGCCGTAGAGGCGTGCGCACACAGTGAGGTGCTGCTCCTGCAGCCTGTTGCGCACAGGCTCAAGATACTTCATAGCAGAAAACCACTTGTCAACCACTTGCTGCCAGTCAACCAGCTGTCAAGCCAAATTTGCAGTTTCCGGTTTTCCGAGACCTCTTTGACACCTGCAGGATACCTTTTTTCACGAGTATTGCTAAAGCGTCCGTCGAGCTGGCCTTCCGTCCCTCAGACGAGAAAAAACCGTCCAGGAGCGCAAGGCCGAAATTTGGGAATCTCGAGATCGCATTATCGCGATTTCTGGAACTCTGCTGTGAAGCACCCACTTGATGTATCAGTTTTGCTGGAAACACCCATGGATGCCATGTGCAGACAAAATTAACCAATGGAAAGATGGAAAAGGTGCCCAGTATTGACGTTGTAAGGCCATGCTTGCAGACAGACTCATCATGCTGAGTTGACATTTCAAAGTACGGAAAGCCGGGCCAAAACCGTTAGCCGTCGTCGGTGCCGTATTCCCAAAGCGTTCGCATATCGATGGTCGCGCTCACAAGGCAGCAATCGGCTGAAAGGAATATCAAGCGTCATGGGCCAGTGCGCTTCTAGTGCTGGCCTTGGCCACAGCAGTTCTGGCACGATTCCCGTCATTTCCTCGCTGGCGATGAGGCTCTCAGATGCGCCCAACAGCGCACAATTTCGTAGATGCGTACTAATAATACAGCCAAATCACTGCGTCCCAGCTGCCGATCAAGAGCATAAGAAGATGAAGGAACATGCAACGGTTGTCGTGTCGGTGCACGATGTCACCAAATCCTGCCTTGAGGCTCTCAGCATGACAGCATCTCAGTATACGAGGTCAGTATCAAACTCATTGTTGCACTCACTCACCAAGTTACGTTCTTTTGTCCGAGCCGACGGTCTGGACCGCATGCAGTAGCTTGCATGCATGCAGTGGCGGGAGCGTCGTGACCCAGTGCCAGACGCTGGTTGCACTGGGCGTCATTCGTATGTTTCTTCTCCAAATGTGCAGGTTCATGAACGAGCTGATTGAATCCGATGCAAACCTCAGGGCCCAACTGCTCCACATCCAAGCACTCGCAGCATCAGCTAGCACCCAGGCAGGGCCAACATTGCCTCAAATCGCCGTAGCCACTCACCAAGGCACAGTGGGAGGCGGTTCACATGTCCTAGCCCTTACACCCTGCCGCTGGAGTTCTAAATCCACATCTTCATATTCTCCTGCAGTCCTTGTGGAACATGCAGCCATGCCATTTCCTGCACCTCACAGCAGCAAGGAATGCCAAGCATTCAGAGACTCCACTTCTGAGCCCTCGTTGGCAACTGGAGAGGCTGATGAGGTTGTGGCGCCCGTTTCTAACGGCTTGACGCTTGAGATGGCCACCCGCATGAAGCTGCTCTTTGCGGCTGAGGACGCCAGTGCTTCGTTGATCACCATCTGCAGCTGTGATGGCAGCAAGGTGATGCTCGGTACACAGGGCGTGTCTGTGCAGCTACGAATGTGAGGGTTGTAGCTTGCATGAAGGTTGCTGGACATGCCAATCAGCGTAGCAATGCTGCACTCACTTCAACGGTCTGTCTCACAGTACAAACTCCCTACAGTAATGCTGCAGAGTGGCCACATCATGGCGGACGCACAGTAGTCAGAGAGACATGCAGACATGCAGGCCAGGCTCCAGTTCAGACCACTGCATCCACCTATGGCAGCTTAGGAGTCTGGAGGAGTCTGGAGCAGTTGCATGTTCAGTAGCCATTGGCGGTTGTGCGACGGTCAAGCATGGTCTCAGGGTGCATCAGTCCAACCAAGTCCACTACATCAACTGTTTGCGCAAATTGTAAAAATTTCTCCTAGTACAGCAAGGGGTGGTGAGTCCCTTGTGGCCATCACCCCACAGAACACCTTCCGAAAGCGTCCCGTTAGCCATATGAATGGCATGAATTGAAAATTTGTCAGGGTCAAGGTCAGTGTCAGCGCTAGTGAAATGGCAACTCTCACAATGTCAACTGTTGACAGGCACAAACCACCTTCCAAAAGCATTCCGTTAGCCAAGACAGTGTGACCAGCTAAATTTGTCAAAGGTCGAACTTACAACAATCACAACTTTTGACAGGTCACAAGCGTTACTCTCACTCTGACGGCACTCTGACGACACTCTAGGGAGAAGAAAGCATATCCTGAGAGCGCTTACGTGGCTCTGGAAAGCGACCAGTCAGCAGCGCGTGTGTGGCAGGGTGAAGCTGCCTTTCTGGCAGGCCTGACCATTATTGCAAGTGCTGCAGTGGTTGAGCGTGGGAGGGTGTGCTGCAGTTGTCGAGTAGATTTGATTCACACACTTTCCTTGTGCAGGTTATGTACCGGAACGCTTGCAGTCTGGCCTACGCCGGCTGTCTGAGTGGCAGCAGCCCGGCAGGGAGCAACTACCTGAAGCAGCTGCTGTCTCTGCAGCCGCCCGAGCTGTTTGATGATGTGCTTGAAACCGTCATGGAGGGAGGGCCTTGGACACAAGTGCTGCAGGTGAAAGAGGGGCACATGAAGTGCACACTGCATTGAGTAGTCTGCCTTGACCAGCAAACTGTTTTGTGAACTGAATCTGGTCAGATGCACACCAGGCGTCGCTCAACCAGCAGGCAGTGTCGCAGGAATATGGGAATTTGGAATCAACGCAAACTCATGGCAAATCTGGACGGCTGTCTCCAGCACCAAAACTAATTGCCAATGGCAATCAGAGGCTGTGCATAGCGTAACAGGCACACATTGTTTTGATTGCCGCTGCTCCCTCAACCAGCAGACAGCGTTGCCAGATGAATGTGAAGAAGCCAACGGCTGGCTGCTCCCAGCACCGAAATCAGTGACCAAAATTGGGAATCCAGAGGCTATGACTCATGCGTAGTTTCAGATGACGCTCGCATGCAATCACATTGATGCTGCGTTGTGTCTTCCTTCTGCCCTGTCTCCGCCAATGTGAACAGGACCGTGCACTCTCAAAGCATGATTGTACGCACGCTGTTTGCAGGTGCCTCAGACGTTGGCAGTTCAACGCAGCGCTGGCCCATCCAGCCCCCCTAGCCAAAACATACACGCCCCAGCTGCTCCCAATGCTTTTGCCAGCCAATCCCCGGCTTTATCGCACAGGCCGACTTCAGGTGCAGCACCCACTAGCCGGAGCACTCCTGGTTCAGCCTCCATAGCCGGTCTGCCTGCTTGGGGCAGCTTTAAAGCAGCCCCCATTAGAAGCAAAACTCAGCAGGAGTCCGGCCGCCTTGCGCCCATGGCAGCTGCTGTGGCCGTCGGAGGCGATCAAAGGACGCCCAAGGCGGGGCAGCAGCACGTGCACTGGTGCCCGCCACCCAGGTTCAGCCAAACCAAAGACCTGAACAGCCAGCCGAGCATCGCAAGCAGCACATCAAGCAAAGGGCTTGCAGCGGATGGAGCGCTTTCACGCATAAGACGCCCGCCCAAGCGTACAAACAGCAGGTGTGCCCCCAGTTTGTGTTGGTGGCCGAGTGGCATTAATATGGAACAGGGGGCTCTGTGCATTGTCTCTGCTGCAAAGTACAAAAGCCCTAAGCCAGATAGGATGCACCCCAGTAACACACTCAATCCATTCTCTGCTCTGCTCATGGCAGGCAACCTGTCCAAAAGAAATACAGAACAGGGCTCAAGCAATATCTATTGGCAGGCAACCTCTGCATGCCGGTATGGACAGCAGGCAAACTCAATTTGTGTCGGACTGCCCAAATGTTGCTTTTGAAAGCAAGCAATGTCTTGTCAGTTTATCAGCAACATTCCATGCGCTGTTGCATGCAGTTGGTTGGAACAAGCCATGCAGTCAGTCACATCTGTCTCTGCCGAGCCGGACAGCGGCACACATGAAAGCTCAAGCCACAACCCCAGCGCCAGCGGCTCGCCCATGCGGAGCAGTAGCTACCGCGATCCAGGCTTACATACCGGAGTCAAGGCCGCAGCGGCAGCCTCCAGCACGCAATCGCGCCTGCGATCGCTGTTCGGGGGAGCAGCCAAGGCAAGCGCTCCCACACCGGACAGGGTGTCTCCCAGCGCACGATCCTTAAACCCCTCGCTGCGCTTATCATTGGAGGACGTCAGTCCTGGTAAGAGCTGACATGGCCACCCGCCTCCTTGGGGAGGTAGCCAAGCCCTCCACCCCCGACTGAGACAGCCGCAGCGTTTCATTGGGCACTAGACACATGCCGCCTAATGTAGGTCACACCCGAGAACCCATCTCCGAGTTAACTGCTAGCAGAACTTGTTGCCAGCAGGTTTGGACGATGCCCTCCGTAATGTTCCGGCATGGTGGCTGACATGGCAAGCTTTATGTACAACCCATCCAAGAGAATGACCCGAGTTATCCATTTTACTGCGCCTGTGGTATGGGATAGGAAAGGTTCATACACCGTACTGCTCCAAACTAGTTTACGTGACTAACTAGTTTGCATGGCTTTGACTGCATGTTTGACAACTGCATGATCCAAGACACGTTAACATATCCACAGCTAACATATCCACAGCTACCAACTAGATGGAGCAGTACAGCACAACAGGCGTTTGTAGTATGGAGCAGCCTCCACTGAACGGCTTGTCCAAATCAAAACTAGCTCACGTTTTTCACTCGATTTGTTGCCATTCCAAGCCTTACACCTGAATTCTAAGCATTCAAAATGCAGGTGCAGGTGGGACCGAGGCTTTACTCGACTGTTTGCCTGTGCCTGCTGCAGTTTTGATAGAGGAGGAGGAAGATGAGTCGCCCGCTGCCGAGGACGAAGGCCCCTGCTGGCACGAAGTGACAATCACTCCTTTCGTTGACCCTGAAACGGGCAACACGGTGAGCATCTGATGCATTGTTAGCAACCGGCTGGCCTGCCGCTGTGAAGGCAATCAGCGGCACACTGTTCCGCACTCACGTGCTCAGCCAGCAGTAACTCGTGGTTCACTCAAGCATGTATAACTCGGCGCGCATACGTCATGCATACGTGAAGCAATGTCCATCACAGCATTCATGCAGGGGCTCACTTATGTGTGGCCAATTTACACGGCACACATCGAAGTCAAGCATACATCAAACAGGACTTGACATGACCAAAGACCCGCATGAGATGCAGGGCCACTGTGTTTTTTTGGGGTTTTTGGAAGTTACCGCGCTATAGATAACATTTGATGACCTTCCAATATGTTGCAAATGAAGCTGAGATCACTCCAGCCAGTCGCTTCCAAAGTGTGGAAAGATCCCAGGTAACAGGGTCTGCCAAGTGATTGCCTGCCAAACGATTGCCCTCATTCATGAAACAATGATTCACGAAACAATGAATGCCTATCACAGCGCCGGCAATTCTAGCCTGGCCATTAACATTGCAGCAAGCTTGCACACACCCGTCTGCACAGGTCCTGTTGATAGCCCAGAGCGATGTCACGCTGCGCAGCCGCATGGAGCAGCGGCTCATGCAGCTGACGGAGGCGCAGCTGTGCATGCTGGAGAACATGTTTCCAAGGTCAGTGGCACCCGCACGTTGGGTGAATAACCTGCACATTCCATGTGCTGCCAGTAGACCTGCGACTCAATTTGTAGGCGACTCAGTCTGTGGGCGTTTCGCATGTGCGGGAATCGTTTGCATGGCCTAGGTTGCCAGACCTGGTGAAAACCGCTCATCTGAAGACCATACAGTATGCAGCAGGAGTTCAAGGGTGGCTTGCCCTGGTTCAACTCATGAAGTACATGCATTGCGAGCAAGTACTTTACGACCTGCCCCTGTTCGCCTGTAACTGTATCCATGTGATCATGCCTTGCGACTTTGGCCAGAACCTGGGCGCTGTGCGAGTGCACTTCATGCACTTCAGCTGCCATGCGAGTGCACTTCAACTCAAGCTGGTGCTTGATCAGCATAAGCCTGAGCATGCACGATGTGGTGAATCGTAGGGTTCCTGCAACCTCACAAGAGGGGAGGGATTCCAACTCGTCCAATCTACATGGCCCAGTATTCCTGCAGCTTGCCTTCACCGCCAAGCGCCTCTAGCAGTCCTCCACACTCCATCGATCTGAAGGCTTACCGTCGTTTGGCACTCTTTTGTGCGCAGGCATATCCTGGAGCGAATTGCTTGTGTTGCCACGGGTGACAGCGGGACCCCTGCTCTGCTGGGGAAGCCCAACATGGTCGCCCTGACCAAGGAATTGAGCCAGGCAGCAACACACCATGACTGTGTCACGTGAGTGCCAACCATGGGCATGTGGCATCATGCAGCAGCACATGCTTCGATGACCAAGCTGCAAAAGTTTGCGTCTTGCATTTAATGTGCTGCTTCTGAAGGCTAAGAAGCTACAGGTTTCGTCTTAGACGTGATTGAGCAACAGCAGGTGGAAAGGCTAGGTTAGGCACAGTGGTCCGCTGATGGTGTTGTCGTGAGCCTGACTAAGCCTGTCGTGAGGTGAGCTGTAATAAAAAAGACTGTTTGTGAGCTCGTGTACCACTCTTGCAGGATCATGTTCACGGACATTGTTGGATTTACCACCATGTCGGATGAGGTCCAGCCTGAGCAAGTGATGGCGTTCCTCAACGAGCTGTTTTCCAAGTTCGATGCCTTGGTTACACGGCACAAGGTGTCAAAGGTGCGCCTGCTAACCACTACGTTATTCAATCGCATTCTGTCTGTGCTATTGGGTTCACAAGAGGGGAGGGATTCCAACCCGTCCAATTTACATGTGAAGGGGATTGTGACACACCAGGATAGTACTGGTGGTGGTCAACCCCTCGAGGTGCTATCCTGTCCGCACACCTCGTTAGACCCAGAAAAAGGGGTCTGAAAACATGTGCAAATTGTTCAATACTGTGCTGATTGGCATCCACAAAATGCAGGATACATTAATCACAACGAAGGATACGCCACGTGGGTCGAGCACAGTGAGCTAGGGCAGTTTCACGACAACCATTTTTGATTTGATCTGCAGGTTGAGACAGCCGGTGACTGCTACATTGTGTGCGCTGGTTTGTTGGAGGAGGACGATGAGGGCTTTCACACATTGGCGGTGGGAGAGAAGGCAGTGTCATGTTCGCACGCCGCGCGAAGAGTGGTCGACTTCGCCGTGGAGATGATGCACGTCGCGCAGACCTGCAAGATGCCCAACGGCCAACCTGTGCAGCAGAGAGTGGGGATTCACAGCGGGCCTGTAGCTTCGGGACTCATTGGACAGCTGCTGCCCAAGTTTGCGCTATTGTGAGTGCCGGGCCTGATATGCCGCAAGCGGGCGCAGAGCGCTGAAAAGCTACAGGCCATTTCCGGTCATACAACAAGCACCTGATCACAAGAGGGGAGGGATTCCAACCCGTTCAACCTACATGTGAAGGGGATTGCGACACACCAGGATAGTACTGGTGGTGGTCAACCCCTCGAGAGGCTATCCTGTCCGCATACCTTGTTAGACCCAGAAAAGGGGCCTGAAATCATGTGCAAATCGTTCAATAATGTGCTGGTTGGCATCCACAAAAATGCAGGATACATTAATCACAACGAAGGATACGTCATGTTAGTGTCTGATACCATATGTCATGTTAGTGTCTGATTGTATCCTTCGTCTCAACCCTGCATGTAATTCGCTGGGTCGTTCAGCGCTTGCTCTGCCTCAATCTGGTGCGGCTCCAGTCCCTGGTGTTCCTGTCCCTGCTGCGCTTGCTGTTGTGGCTGAGCTTGTTGTGCTTTAGTACGCAGCACACGGGGGCGGTGAGGAAGACCGGCCATTCGTTCCAGGGGGGGTTTGTTCATGGGGGAGTTTGACAATCGTTCCAAGAATTATCATCATGAGCTCAAAGTGTGATTGACAGAATGGTGAGCACAGCAACAGCATGGATTTACTGTATGACGACAGTGTTCTCACTTGTTGTGTGCTCTCCCTTGCCCTGCAGTGGCGACACAATGGTGGGTCCAAAGGGAGGGTCCAGCATGAGCAGCCCTACCTGTGGTAAACGGAGAATCATGCTTGCCCTTTTCAGATCAGATCAGCCTGTGATGAACGGAGCTTCTCTGTTCGAGCAGCCCTGCTTGCGGTGCAGAGAGCTCAATGCAGCCTCCTTTGAATGCACGTCGGGCTCATAACGGGCAAGGCAGTTTGGCGTATCTTGGCCAAGCCCTTGAAAACGGCCATTCTGTAGTGACATCACCTACAAGGCCAACGCAATAGATGGCATGTGCATGTGCCACAGCAACTGCATGTGTCGGACTGCACTAAACCCAGCGACTTGCAACGTGTCTGGTCCTGTTTGCTTGTGCAGAACACTGCCTCTAGGATGGAGAGCACCTCCATCCCAGGTGTGTGAGGATAGCAGTCAAGAGCATCCTGTTCATCTGACTCGTTTGCACTTGCTATGGCAGACCAGCTCCAACACGCTGGGGATTATGCTGCACATTGGCATTGGTTATTAGCAGACCCAAGGACAGGCACACACATATGGTATCAAGCAGCCAGTGCGGACAGGTTGGGTGCTGTGCCGGTGATGAACTGCGGGACATCAACCTGCATGACTTCTGCCCCATAGCCTGGCCAGCAACTTAGCTATTGGAGGAGTTTGTCGGAATCACTCGCTGCGCCGCGTGACACCGTGCCTCTGCAGGTCGCATCCAAGTGTCTGAGGCCACGCACAACCTGCTCCAGGATTCGAGCGGCTGCTGGGAATGCACAGGAGGTGTGGAAATCAAAGGTGCGCCGCCTGGTTGGTGCATGACTGTTTGAAGTGCATCTGGATCAGTATACACGAGTACACACGAGCAACTGAGTGTGTGCTACTAACAGTCCTGCCGAGTCAGGATTTTGGCTGCGCTGCTAGTCGGAAACTGCACACATTGTCTGCCTGAGCTAGACTATTGGTATCTGCACGCTACATAACCCCAGCAGTGAGCTGAACCGCTCTGTCTGTGATTTGCACCCATTGGTGTGAACCGTTGCATGCTGAATAAAAAGAGGTTGTCTCTGTACTTTACGGTATGAGTTCTGCATGGCATTTCTTGCAGGAAAAGGCATAATGAATACCTACCTGCTGGCCAGTGGCGCTGTAATGGAGAAATACCAGTCTGCCAGCCATCTGAGCAGTACGGACATCCATGAGTCCTTGTTTGAAAGTGTGTTTTCATCACCGGAAGACGCGACACAAATGCCCACTGCTATGGACTCCTTGTTGGTGACCAGCTGCTTGTTGCAGGTAAGGATTCTGGGTGCGATGTGGCGTCGCATGACTTGCAAGGTTGTTAGCGATGGACCGAGCATGACTGTGTGCTTGTAGATGAACCTTGGAATTGTTCTTGACGCTGTAGGCTTTGGTGATGAGAGGGCAGGCAGTCTTGATATAACGTTTTCGCGGTTGGTGCCGCAAATCAAGCGCGGGACCAAGGTGAATGTACCACACCGCTGTCTGTTTGCATTTGAAATTGCTTGCAGACCTTGGAGACTATGTTTGAAAACCCCCGAAGCAAAGGTCTACGGCCGAGCAAGCCAACTGTTGGTAAGCCGCGCAAGAACTCGAATGATGCTTCAGCAAATGTGCGAATATTGGAGCAGCGTTTGGGCAGCACAGGGACGTTTGCACACTTGCTCAACTCTACCTCGAGTTCACGGCCTCGGCGCCCGTCATCGGCCTCCATACTCGCCCATCGTCCACCCACTAGCCGGCTGTACTCAGCAAGCAGCAGCGTCTACAATGGGGCCAGCGCTTCGGGTGGTCATGTCAGCGCCAGTAACACAAATGTGCAAGCTAGCGACAACACATCAGCCGGAGATCTCAATAATGCCGAGCTCAGCCCTAAGGCCAGTGCACGCCATGGCGTGCAGCAGGTACCACTTGGAAAGCTACTTGCATTGAATAGCGTGAGTGAGGTGCACTGTCAGAAGGCCCGACTGCGGAGCGCCTAGCCGGCTGACCAGCAGTCGGCCAACCAGTCAAGCGGACCAGCCTGGTACGCAGTCAACCAGCTGTCGGGGCAACGAACAAGGCAGTAGTCTGAAGAGGCAGCAGAGTAGCAGGCTGGCCAGGCAACCAGAGCTTGGCCCACCACGATGTACCTCAATCTTGCAACCACGCCAGCAGGGGTTACACAGGCGTCAGGGCCAGGCTGGTACAGGATAGTTTATTATTGGAGTGACTGTTGAGCGGCTTGGGATTGGTGTGTGACCATGAGCAAAGGAGCTGGCTCGGACCAGAAGGCCCATTTGATTTGACGCGGAACAGCAATGCAATGACTATGCTCATGCACCAGCGCATAACAGGTGCTAGCTGGAAGGTGTTGGCTGCGTATGCAATTTCTGCCTCAAACCTCAACGTGCAGTGTCATGCAGTGGGCAGTGCCTGCTGGACTGCATGACTACTTATTCACTTGAATAGTTCAAGCTAGTACTAGTATTCAAATAGTAAAAAAGACGGGTTATACACCCTCTGATAATGTCATGGCAATAAGGCTCGTGCACATGGACAAAGACAGAGAGGGATTGTATTGTTTTGCCAAGAGCGCTTTACCGCCAGTTTGTCGTTTGCAACTGGGCACTTGAAGCATCTAGTTTGTGTCAAGGTGAGAGGGTGCATGTGTAGGTGCGAGTTGGCATGCAAGAAGAGAGCTGAAGCCTCCCATGCTACCTGGATCAGTGCTGGTTGCGAATACCCTCGCATGTGCGGGCTGGGTTGGACTCAGGCTGCTTGCCACTCAACATGTCATAACTCGTGCTGATGGCATAATTCGTACTAGTAACTGCAGTGGTGTGAAGCTGTTTATGCAATGATAGACATTTATTTTGTCGGATGATAAGAGACAGTGGGTGTGTCCGGGGCAAAATTGGGCGTCAAGGGGAATGCAAGACAAAAGGGGCTCGATTGGTTTGTGGGAACACACGTAATGTGTTAGGGCACTGCCTTGGGAAAACAATTTCTCTGCTTAGCTTCACAAGAGGGGAAGGATTCCAACCCGTCCAACCTACATGTGAAGGGGATTGTGACACACCAGGATAGTACTGGTGGTGGTCAACCCCTCGAGGTGCTATCCTGTCCGCATACCTCGTTAGACCCAGAAAAGGGGCCTGAAAACATGTGCAAATCGTTCAGTATTGTGCTGGTTGGCATCCACAAAAATGCAGGATACATCAATCACAACGAAGGATACGTCATGTTAGTGTCTGATACCATATGTCATGTTAGTGTCTGATACGATATGTCATGTTAGTGTCTGATTGTATCCTTCGTCTCAACCCTGCACGTAATTCGCCGGGTCGTTCAGCGCTTGCTCTGCCCCAATCTGGTGCGGCTCCAGTCCCTGGTGTTCCATAGCCTGCTGCGCTTGCTGTTGTGGCTGAGCTTAACGTAATTCAGTACGAAGTAAACTATCATTTTGTGCGTGTGAAACCATTTACAGTTCATGCACTGGTCTACTGCGGCTACCTCTGTGGGCATTATGCTGCAGTACTGATTTTCAAATTAATTACCGCATTGCATTGGTTGGTTCAATCTCTGTGACTGAACTCTGAGGAAGCGTGACGGGCTGGAGTCCCTGCCCTCATGCGACTGTCACCTGTGCATTGGGACGCGCTCACGCTTGCAGACTCATCTATTAGGTGTGAAGTGATTTGGGAACGAATACACAGTATTTCTAAAGTAACAGTTTGCCATGTCAAGATGGTGGAGTGCCTGTAGCGGTTGCAAGGAGTGTGAGCCGACTGTGGCGGGCAAGGAGTGTAGCGGGCATGCATGAGCAAGTGCACAGCAGTTTGCATGGAAATGGGATTGATCATTCCAGTAATCGGTCGATGACTCACCCATTTTGGGATCGACCACATACTACATACATTGGACTGGTCAATCAATCACCCATCCGCAATTACAATTTGAATGTGGGATGAGAGTGACCACATCATTCTTCCTATCACTGTTTCAGGGTGGTATCATGCTCGTCTCGTGCATTGTTTACACTGGCTGACGCACTACAGGCGATTATCGAAGGCAATGTAAAGTGGGCTTAATACCACTCAGAGCGACGTCTGCAGAAGGACAGTTGTGTCTTGCCATGCCCAAATGAGACCATGGGGATGCCCCTGACATGATAATACAAGTGGAGCTTTCCCCCACCCCGCCAAACTTGTTCCAAAACTCTCGTGCATTGTTTGCTGCCGCATGTAGTCTTTTAAGGAGGAATCTCAAGGTCGACATCTGGTGCAATCGCTCTTCAATGCCTGCATAGCAGCGTTCAGATGGCAAACCGTGTAAGAAACGGATGCTCACCACGCTTCATGCACCTTTCTGGGCACCACTCCAGTCCATTAGTCGCTGCACCTGGCGACCTGGCACCCAGTGACCTGCTTCACGACAGACTACCTGGAGGTCTGCCACATGCAGGAAATCAGCAAGGCCAAACGGGCGGCGGAACTGGGGACGCTGACAATTCTGCATAATTGCTGTGCGTCAGTGCTTGTCTCCCGAGCATGCTTAGGGTGTGATGCTGGTGACAGCAGAACATGGAGCCTGTTATTCTACAGGAAAGCTTAATTGATTTTGTATGCCCTGGGGTCTCCCGCCTCTACGCTTAGATTACACGGGTTGACGCACTACAGGCGACCAATCAAAGCAAATGTGAAGTGGCCTTGATACCACTCGCTTAGTGGTGCACAAACCACTATATATTACAACAACGACAGGCCTTAGCAGCAAGTACAGCTACCACATTCCTTCAGAGTGAAGGGTTTCTCAGTGTCTGGACTGCAATTCTTCTGCCGGTCTTGTTGAGCTCACCATGCACTATCTTTTGTGTAAAGGCGTGAACTAGGCGATGACAATGAGAACAACGACACACAACGACGACAATCGCGTACCTGTCGAGGTTTGCTGACTGTCCGTGTCATCACTTGTTACCCTGGCTGCTATACATTCGGTTCGCGTCGTTACTATCCTGGTGTGTCGCAATCCCCTTCACATGTAGGCTGGACGGGTTGGAATCCCTCCCCTCTTGTGATTTCCAGCCTGGTCAAAAAGATTTGGCTTGCCGCGAGCGTGGCGGGCGCCCGCCCCCCGCCCGTCCACTGCTTGATTGTAAGGCGGGCGATTCTCTTTCCCCAAAGATGATGAGACGGCGAGACCAAAATGACGGGGGATGGCAGGTAGATGGTGGAAAGCTTGACGTACGTGGGGAGAAGGCTTGGCTATCATAACCAGCAAAGGACAAACCGAGTTGGTATGAAGGGAGGCTGGCAGGTTGCACATCATGGAGCTGCAGTGGTCAGGCTGCAGTAGTCAGGTGTGGGGGTGCTACAGGTTAGCTTGCAGCAGCCATTGCACATTGCGTGCCTCAAACGTCTGGGAGGTCACATCACCTTCAGCAGATCGACATGCCGATGGACACTAAACACATCCAGCAACAGATCCGGACTTCTGCTGAACTGAGAATGAATGATCGTAATTTCGATTGAGGATCGCCGAACCAACCCTCACCCTGCGGTTTCGATCGAGCTTGCTGAACTGGTCACGATCGTTTGTGTGCGCGGAGCGCTATTATGAAATAGCTGCATCATGCTACAACTGCGCACAAAGGCTTGTACACCTGCGTGAGACCAACAATGCTGCTTCGTCGACGTTTTGACACAGCCAGGCAGGTTGTCACAGAATCATGCATGGGACTTGGATGCATGAATAACGGGATTACACTATTTAAATCTTGCCATCTGCAGGTATCAGGTATCTTCTGCCGAGCCACTGCACCTCTTACCTCTCTCCATTCATGATGGAGCAAGAAGCAGGGGTTGGCCAGCCGCTGGCACCCCTGCAGCGCCATGCACCGCGCTGCCATGTGGGCATGGCCATGTGCAAGGCAGAAATGGGCTGAGGGGTTCGATTGCCTTGAGCCATCACCGCTCATCCGTCTCATGTGCCGCCTTGGATGACAAGTCCGTGCCTTCGCATGATCGATCCACGTCATCAACTGGTCTGCTGGAAGCAGAGCTGAGCAGGTGGGGAGCTGGGCTCACCAGGCTGTGATTTGGGCTGATTGAGAATTAGATGGCAAGAGGGCTGCACTGGACACGCTCCCCTCGGTTCAACGAAGATTCTACTGAGTAGCATGAAGGGTGTTTGGCGTACCAGTGCTGCACCAGCACCGTCCAAACTGTTCATTCGCACAAACATAGCCAGGTTTCAGTTTTCCAGTTTGAAATCAGAAGTAACAAAGAGTAGCAAAACAACATACAAGTTCCCTTGTAGTAGTGAAGGAACACTGCCTGGTATCTGTGCGTACAAGCAAGTGCATCACTCCGCTACAATGCAATCAAAACGATTGACTGTGATCTTCAACTATTGAAGCAGCAGGCAGACTAGATGGCAAACGCCATGGCCATTGACTGTGGGGAGTTGAGGGACAGCATTCGTCATTCCAACCCTCAACCCGTGCACATCTGCTGCCCCAGCTCACACGTTCGCGCCTACCTGTTTGTGGCCACAGTATGCCGGAGTCTGAGCTTGCCGACACGCTGTGGGCCTTTGTGATGACGCATGGATACGACCCTGTAGGTTCTGCATGGCAATACACGCGCGTCCTATTAAGCAGATCTTCTGTCGCTTTGAAAGGAGAACAAGTACACAAGACACGACCCTGAGGGTGATGCATGGCGTGAGGCAGTGCATGGCGTGAGGCAGTGCATGGCGTGAGGCAGTGCATGGCGTGAGGCAGTGCATGGCGTGGGGCAGTGCATGGCGTGGGGCAGTGCATGGCGTGGGGCAGTGCATGGCGTCAGGCAGTGCATGGCGTCAGGCAGTGCATGGCATGAGGCAGTGCATGGCATGAGGCAGTGTAAGCCTGCTGCCAAGGGCATGGCACTGCGGAGAGTCCCTGTATGCTGATGCAGTCATGTGATGGCTTGCAGCTGGTCACCGAAGTGAACTCAGGAGCCGTGATTACTTCCCGTTGTTCATGTCATTGTTCTTCCATCGTTCATGACACGCATGGTATGTGGATATCCTCTGTGCCTTCGCTGTGCTCAAGCAAAACTTCGCGTGCCTGGGTCACAGCAAGGGCAATGTTATTATGCCATGCATAGGCTTGTGATTGATGCGCGTCTGCATTCCAGGTACAAATTTTGCGCCAGGAACATTCAAACGTGTGCATGCACCGCATTTCGTTTAGGCCTTTTAGTGTGTGGCTGCTCTTGCCTTTTGTGCTTTTCTGCAGGCTGTGTGCGCCAGCGTGGCAAACGTGGTCTTGGGAGACACGGGCAGGTGTGTTTGTATCGGCTGACATCGGGAGCACTTTTTCATGCTATAAGATGGAGCAACCTCAAAACGCATTGTAAACAGACAGGGGTTTTAATCTCCCTGTATCAAGCTCTCGCGTAAAGCTATCACTATGATGAGAAAGTCAACCAGCCTATGCCACGCATGAGTAGTTGAGGGATTCATAACACTCCAACCTCAGGAGTTTCCAACGGAATGATGTCCCTGAAGCGCAACAGTATATCAGCATAAGCTGGGCGTCCCAGAATGTGGAGCTCATCCTTGCGACACCGCCTGTCACAGCATTCACCGCATACACATGTGCGGTTACAGCGCCTAACCCGGCTCAATGTGATGTCTGCTGATGACAAACCACCACCCTTGTAAGGTGGAAAACAAGTAAACCACTTGGGGTTCATGCCTGTCGACACATCATGCGGAACGGTTCTTAATCGGACATCCTGCACTGCTCTGATTGGAGCCCAAACTCGCTCCATTTAGCATAAAGTGCTCCATCACGACTGGGCCTCCAGCAAACCAAGTTGCATGTCCATGTCTGCTGAGGTGCCATGAAAATTGTTCAGCACACAAGAGCCCCATCAAGTCAAGAAACAAGCTTGTTGTGCCGACCACCCGCCTGGCGGATCCAAGCATGCATGGGGGGAACACGGCCGGCTTCATGCAATTTTGGGTCAAGCGACCTAACACAGGCGCGGTGGGAGGAGCACACTTTCAAAAGAATGACAAGCGTTGCTACCTTTGGTTACTCTCTCGTCTTCCTAACAGCATCCCATGGTCGGCGACGTTGCTGCCTTTGAACTTTCAGTCTGCATTGCTTTCCAGTCATCATGACTCTTTCCGGTCATTCATTTTCCAGTCATCACTCTGAGTGATGTGTTCATATCATGGCACCCAGTCTTGCACAACGGGCATTCCTGTGAAGGGTGACGGGGCCGGTGCGGACGATGACAGAGCGATGATAATGCTCCTGAGGTTTACTGTGTTGTTCGTTGCACCACCTTTGCAGATTCCAGCCCTCATCCCTCATCGCCATCCTGTCTGCCTTTGCCCACGTGGGCCACATGGATCGTGACTTCACTGTAACGGTTTCCCAGCACCTGGCTGCACCCTACCAGTTGGCTGAGGTGGACACAGGCACTCTAGCACAGGCCGCATGGGCCACCGCACTGCTGTCAAACCAGGGGGCGGTCAGCTTTGAAAAGGAGGAGGCCGTACAGAACATGCTGATTGCTGTGCTACGGCAGGCTCAGAGAAGGGTAAGGCCACTCCGTGCGGCACCCGGGACAAGCCTGCTTTTTGGACGTACCAGCTTGGCAGCCTCTGAGCCGCCTGTTTGCCTTGGTCTGCCTGCAAGCATGGTGCACATGACCCGACTCTCAGGCTGGCTAGCTTAGCTTGCCACCCCACTTGCTATGCTGTGACAGCCCAGCGACCTTCAATTGCCGCATCCCATACAAGCTGGCCCGTTGCCCAGCGCTTGCAGAGGCTAACTCAAATGCCTGTAGAGTTGGTGTGCAGCCGTTTGGTTATGGGTACCAGCAGTTTGGCACGACATGGTGTTGTACACTTGGCTGCCCTTCTGCTCCATCCGCGCAGGTGTCAGACTTTGCCCCGGACGACCTGGCGCGTGTGCTAGCCGCTGCGGGGGAGCTTCAGGCGCCGCCCCCCGCAGCGCTGGTGCAGGCCGCCTCCGCGCGCCTGCTCAACACACTCATACCCTTGGCGCAGCTTGAGCCGGCCAGCCTCGCACAGGTGTGTGGTGGGCTCATGCAAGAGGATGCGCATGTTACAAGCATTGAAGGAGGAACATCAGCGCCGACTGTGCCAGAAGCCAGTGCCATCAGTTGACAGCGGACGATCACCACCTGGTTAACCCAGTACCGTAACCATACACCTGAAAGCTGACGGCAGCAGGCCCACAGCGGACTGTATACAAACCATACCAATTCATCATGTCTGGGTGCATTGCAAGGATATGTCAGCTCAGGTCATCAGCTCCCATATCCGCTGTCTCAGTGCGTGCATTCAAACAAGTCGGTGTGGTGTGTGCACGTTATGGTCAACAACATGTCACGATATGCTCAGCAAACTCAAGATGGAGCAAACAGGCGTCGTGGTGTCCACGTCATTGGGGTCACTCAAGGCAAGAGAATGATTTCTTTTGCAAAGCGACAAAGGAGAACATGAACGGCAGTGACTCAGAATGACTGTGGCTGTCGAGCCTTGCAGGTGGTATGGGCGTACACACGTCTTGGGCTGTACGATCAGGCAGTGTTTGACGCTGCCCAGACAGAGCTGCAGCGTAAGGCAGACCAGCTCGGGTGGCAGGGGCTGGCGCACGCCGCATGGGCATATGCCACTGTACGGGAACAGGATGCAAAGCACCGTGCACTTCATGATGTCAACATGCTTTCCACCTTGGCTGCTCAGGTAGGCCTCACAGGTTCTGTTGACAGTTGGTCAGTAGGCAGCGCATCGTGCGTATCTGCATGCAGGTAACAGGGCATGCTCCTGTATACAGCATCACTGACTCTATGGGTTGCGTTTGTCTTCTGCCTGCTGTTGCAGTATCGTGGTACACATCGCAGCCAATTTGGAACAGGCTTGTCTGCACCGGTACACACCAGCGTTGTTTTGTGTAAAAATGGCTATCTGGCTGGACAGCAGTTTAGTGTTACATGAATGTGTTTGGTAGTTGTATCTAATGCTCTCCACGTCTGCCTCACAGGCCACACGCCAACTGCAAGCAGCCCTCGCTCCATCCAACCCTTCGGCTACCCCAGCTGCCAACTCGCCTATCGATGACTTGGCAGCACCTGATGCAGCGGCAGCCCTTACGCACCAGGCCAGCATTGCTCAGAGCGTGACTGGCCCAGCAGCAGCGGCAGCAGCAGCAGGCAACGGACAGGAACCAGCTGCATCCGGGCATGGCTCCAACAGCCAGGGCACAGGCGCAGCAACAGCATCACACGGTGCTGATTCCAATGAACCGCCTCATGTGCACAGAGCGCACCTCATGACGTTGCTGCTGGCGTATGCTAACCTATCGCACCATGACTCGGAATTGTTCACGTGGGCCGCCAAGTGGCTGGCTGGGGCAATGACGAACTGTAGCGCTCAGGTAAGGCACCAACTCACTATGCAGATGATGCCATTACATGTTGTGATTTGTTTGAATGCCCATGGGCTGTTCAGCCATGAAAATGTTATGTACCCTACCATGGTCGGGACATCCGACTTATTCCAGGGTTTGGTACGTAAACTAACCAGGAGTTGGTGCACATTGAGAGTGCCACTCAAAGTTGTGATGGGCCGTTTAGAAGATTGCAAAGTTGCCATTGGCACCATGCAATAACAGGTACAACAACAAATAATTGTTCAGCGTTTGATTTTGCCTCCTGGCATATGCTGCCGATGATTGTTATAACGCATTGGACTCGAGCGCTGCTGAGCCATGCAACCCCCATCTGGCCTGCCCACCGTTTCATTGATGCCGTACTGCACATGTGGGTTGCAGGACATGGTAGTTTCTGCTTACGTATACGCGCGTGTCAAACACAGCTCGCCTGAGCTCATGCTGGCTCTGGCCTCGGCTGTGCCCCAGGTAGGCGAATGGAAGTGTTGAGATGAGGCAAGAGATGGAAGGGTGAGAGACTAGGGGGTAGGAAAAGTGACGGAGGTCAGGAGATGTGCTGCGCTCTGTCGGCAGCGCACAGTTAGCTTAGTCTCTGTAATCAGACCCAGCGTGTCTTTGGTATGATTATGAAATCATTTGGGGAAGGAGATGTCGAGATGAGCACGAGGGCGAAAGGTGTTCGTGGCGTTTTCTTGGCAGGGCACAGTTTGTATGTCTGAGCCTGGCTTCGTAACCAGACCCAGTATGTGTCTCGGTTTACAACATGGCTGCTGGTATGGAGCAGTATGAGAGGGAGTCAGCTCAACATCAGCTAGTGTCTCAACATGCTCATCACATGAGGGGCGGCCGTCCAACCTACAAGTAAGGGGATTACGACACACCGCGATAGTAACGGTGGTGGTCACCGCGAGGTACTATCCTATCCGCAAACCTTGTCAAACCCAAAAGGTGGCTTGGCTAGACTGGCTGCGAAGGGCATGGTGCGCCAACATCAGTATAGTGTGGTGTGCTAGGATTAGCCGGTACAGGTAGCACCAAACGGGGCCTGAAAATATGCATATGGTTCAATGTCCATCGTCTCTCATGCGTCATGTCTTAAGTCAATGTCAGGTTCAAAGTCAAAACCAGATTGAGCTGCCAAATTTCACCATGTCATAACAACTTGGCGCTGGTGTCGGTATGTAGCCACAGGGCGCTGGTGTCGGTATGTAGCCACAGGGTTGACAGGTCACAGTCGTTATTCTCACTCTGACGTCAAAGTTCAGACACAGCATCATTCACTGTTGTTCTTGCAGCAGGAGGTGAAGTGCGTGCCTCTGAATTTTCAGACTGTGTGCCAGTTAAGCTAGCAGTAGCCAGGGAGTGTTTGCTGTGGCCGGTTCCTACAGAGGTGGCTTGGCTAGACTGGATGTGAAGGGCATGGTGCGCCAAGGGCTGCAGAGGCTTATCAGACTATCCGGAAGGCTATGGTCAACAGTGCAGAGTCACGTGGATGGTCAGGGCTCATCCGTGCTTTTCTCAACTAGTTCAGACGCACATTATCCAGGTGGTCATGGCACAAGGCGCCAGGGCCCTCAAACTAGCATTATGGCAGGAACTAGCGTGCCAGCCCTGGACATTGCATGACCCAGGATTTGTCCCAGAACTGGCAAACTTCTTTTTATTATAGTTGAGGTTGGGAGACAGTATCATGACAGCAGCTTACCTGCGGTTCAGCCACACTTAACTGGCGGCACAAACCATAGCCGCACAAACCATAGCCGCACAAACCATAACCGCACAAACCATAGCCGCACAAACCATAACCGCACAAACCATAGCCGCACAAACCAGCCAGACTTACCTGGCCACACTTAATTGGCCGCACAAACCATACATTTGTGAACGTATTTTGGGCGAGCAGGCACCTCACTGCTGCCTCATGCCACAACCACACGTCTGATGCATGTGCAGGTTGTGGATCAGTTTGATGCCGATGATTTGGTGTACTTCGCGTCGCTGGGCCCTGCCACGGGCTGCCACAATGAACGGCTCATGAAGACGGTACTGCAGAGGGTGAGAGGGGCTCACACAGCGCAATTGATAGTGCTCACCAGGGGGGGAGCAATCGGGTTAGCCGCAGACCCTATCCGGGAGTGACCCCATTTCTTCACGG
>QAXH01002115.1:284-10574 GCA_004335635.1 Chloromonas sp. AAM2 | reverse complement strand
ACACCTCATCACTGAGTCACAAGGAACTGGCATGCGACGACCATGATTGCACTGGAAAGGCGAACATACACCATCTCAGTATCAAATACCAAAATTGTCCCAGAACTGGCAAACTTCTTTTTTCTTTTTTCTTTTTTCTTTTGTGCAGGAGGATCTTTGTGGCTGCCTTTTTTAGATTGGGAGTTGAAGCAGTGCTGTCGTTTTGCAATTCCGCGTTCCACGCAGCCTGAGCCGTCACAGCATCGACAACTTTCTCCAGCTTGAATAACGGATGCATGCCCGCTGCCTTATCCCCTGCCGCGCATGCAACTGCTGGATCCTGGTGACCCCAGCGTTTCGGCTCATGCGGCCATGCACTCTCCTCCACCTGCTCATGTGCCTCTCGTGGAGATTCGGCCAGGGCCAGTTGGCTGCTCACCGCAGCAGCGTCAACACCAACGCGCTGCATTCTGGCAATGAGCGGCGTTGGCTCCTCTGTTGCGTTTGATCTGCTGTGCGCACTCCGATGTGTGTTGCGAGGTTCGGCCCCAGAGTTGCTGGTTTGGTTTTTGTCGTATGAGCGATTGACTTTCCCTGTCCTGCGTCCAGTGGGCCGCTCCCCGGGCGCTTGCTGCAGTGGCTACCGCATCGATCTGCAAGCAGACGCAGACAAAGCATCAGGTGCTGACGAGTCAGACCAGGTACCTCAGATCCAATCACACAACAGAGCCCGACCTTGGAACCGTTTCCATCAACATCCGCCCAAACCCGAGTTTGTGTAAGACATAATTATGTGGCACAGATAATGGGGATACCATGATGGAGGTGCAGGTTCAGCAAGAAACCAGCAGTGCAGTGCAGTGGCATTCGCCCGGGTATGCCCTCATCGCACCGTGGCATCTCACACCGTACCTCGTCCTGCAATCGTTTGGCCTCTGCTGGAGATTTCATATCTCATATATCTCTCTCTGCCACTTGACAGTGGCTCTGCCTAGGTGTCAAACCGACTCTGCTACCTTGGAACGGTTCCAATAACATATTAGACCCCGCCCTGTTCATGCGGCGCACCTCGTCCTGCAATCGTTTGGCCTCTGCTGCTGCATCCGCTGCCTCCTTCTCCTCTGCCATGATCTGCGCAGCGGTCTTGCGCTGGCTGCGGTACGCGCAGTGCGCGTCCCAGCGCCCGCTGAACTCGTTCACCACCGTGACAAGCATGTCAAGGAAGTCACCGTGCCACGCTGTCAAGGACGTCACGGCAGCGCGTTGATATTTAGTGCGAGGTGAAAGTTAGTAATCAAAACACTGCCTTCGTTTTGAAAATGGCAGGTAAATCATTGCTTCTTGTGCAGCCTACATAGGTAATTACACGGCCGGATGTGCCAAAGACAATCATACAGTCAATGTAAAGTGAGCTGTCGAGCACGATCCCCAAACGGTGCTTCCACAGCTCTGGGAGCGTGTGTATGGGTGTGTGTGCTTGTGTACATTTGTGCCAGGGCACATCTCTGCATCAGCTGCAATGGCTGTGCAACTTCTTAGACAGCTTGGACCTGTCAGTCTCAATGGACCTTTTAGGCGATAGCCCGCGTAATGTAGAGCACGCACCGTGGCTAACCACAGCTGTGGCGTATCCCACATGTTCCTGCGGGATGACGTCTAAGAAGCGGCACTTGTGCTCTGCAGTGGCTGCATTGATCAGGTTCTGCACAACCAGCTGCGTGCTGGGAGGCAGCAGAGGGTTGGCTCGGATGGATTCAATCAGCTGTGCCAGATAATCAATGGATACACCACATTCCACCTGTGAAGCAAAAAAAAGGAAGTTTGCCAGTTCTGGGACACTTCCTGGGATAAGGTGTGATTAGGTATTCTGTGGACTCGAAGTGTGATTGTGTATACTGTGGAGTGTGCGCTCGTCACATGTGTGTGTGTGTCAATCGCACACGGGGTGAACAGCGATGTGGATATCGCGTGTTGTGGTAGACGGTGCATTGCCACTTCTGGGACAGGAAATCAGGAGACAGGTATTGCACTGAACTGTCTGACCGGTACCTCAGAAGTCGGTAATGTAAGTCGCCACCAAGTGTTTTTTGCAGACGTACGGCCGTGACCAGCATTCAATCATTGGGACCTGTGCATTACAATCTAACTTTCACGCTGCATACTTTCCGTCTGATGCGGTCCAAGGCACACAATGACACACGTTGTTGCGCAGACACTCACCTGAGACCTGGCACGTCTGGGCCCAGGTGGTACCACCAGCCCGCTGGTCTTGGCTTGTTCCAGCCATGACCCACACAAAAGCTTCACCTTCTCAGCGCGGCTCTGAGCCATACCTCACAATCAGACCCTCATCATAGCCATGAGTACGATACCACAGCCTATACGGTATCGCTAAAGGTAGCGTCCGAACGGTGAGCAGGAGTCCTGCAACACAAAGCTACCATTGCGGGATTGAACATCGCTGCAGCAAACATCGTGCAAGAAGTCCGAAAGTTGAAACATGGGCAAGGCACCGAACAAAACCGCCCGACTCCCTCGCCTGCTTGTCACCTCCCTCGTCCACTTTTCAAGGGAGCAAGACTTGTTTGTTGCTCCGCGTCCACATATCAAACGTCCTCTTGTCATCAGCAACTGTCGCCGCGATAACGAGGCCCGCCTCAGGCCGCAAGGTCCAAAGCCAGGGCTAGGCAGCATGCCCCTAGAGCTGGATGCGTGGCTAGAAAAGATCAAGAAATGCGAGCACCTAGCGGAGGAGGAGCTCAAGTCTCTGTGCGACTATGTAAGCTCCTTGACGCCTAGTTTGCCAGACCTTGTATTCAGCGCTGGCACCAGACAGCGCTGCTGATTTTGCAAGGGACAGAAGCACGTGGATTGAGGGTGTGCCAAGTTTGCAAGGGAGCGCACGTGCAGGTGAAAGAGATCTTGATTGAAGAGAGCAACGTGCAGCCAGTCAATGCGCCAGTGACGGTGAGATGCTGGCATGGAATTGGAATATCCAGACCGTGAGCCACTGAACGACCAGCTTGGAACACTGCAAATCAAGCAGGCATGTGCGGCTGGACCACGTCATGTCCATGCTTATGCTGGTTGCAGGTCTGTGGCGACATTCACGGCCAATTCCATGACTTGCTGAAGCTGTTTGCTGAAGGTGGTGATGTTCCAAGTCAAAGCTACATCTTCATGGGCGACTTTGTGGATCGAGGTTACAACAGCCTGGAGGTGTTCACGCTCCTCATTCTGCTCAAGGCCCGGTATCCAAGCAACATCACATTGCTACGAGGCAACCACGAAAGCAGGCAGATCACACAGGTGCGTGTACTACGCAAGGCAAGGTCTTGTCGAGCCTTGTCATTTTTGCAGTGGCATCTGCTCAGGCCAGCAGCAACAGGCCAGGCAAGCCAGGCTTACGCGCAATACTCTGACACCTGCTCTGCCTGACTGCTACACGTGCACAGGTATACGGGTTCTATGATGAGTGTCAACGGAAGTACGGCAACCCCAATGCTTGGCGGTACTGCACAGAAGTCTTTGACTACCTGACCTTGTCTGTAAGTGACAGATGTGCAGCAAGCCCACATGACGTTTGCAGTTTACAGCAGGAGCTGCAGTGCAAGAGACCGCATCACCAAATCCCTCAGGATGACTAACGTTCACCTTGATTCTTTGCACAGGCGTTGATTGATGGACGTGTTCTGTGTGTGCACGGTGGTCTTTCGCCAGACTTAAGGACACTTGACCAGGTAGGAACTGGGACTGATTCTCTGTTACCTTGCCTGCTTGCACATGGCGGCGAATCAGCTGCAATTACTTGACTGGCACTAGGCAGCTGTTACCAGGTCCTGTATCAGCATTGTCAGGTTGCTGCATGGATGCGGTGAAGCTGCTGCTTGTGCATGTCCATTCAAATTACCCGAGCATGTCTTTGAGCCTGCTGCACCTGCACTCACATCTGCAGATACGCACCATTGACCGGGTGTGCGAAATTCCGCATGAAGGTCCGTTCTGCGACCTGATGTGGAGCGATCCCGAGGACATCGACACGTGGGCCATCAGCCCGCGGGGCGCAGGGTGGCTTTTCGGTTCCAGAGTCACAGCTGAATTCAACAGCATTAACGGTGCGGGTTATTGCATGGCAACAGAGTGCAGACTGCAGCCGCAGAAATGGGGCACTGAGCAGGACAGCCAACAACAGGCTGGAGGACGCATACCATGCAAAATCATGTGCTGCAAAGCGCAGCTGCATGACAGCATGACGTCGATGGGCGGAACATGCGGGTGAAAGATGCATTTATGCTGCCTGATGATATTCATCAAACATGCCGCTAGTTTTGTGTCCCGTGACTCCTTGCAGGCTTGGAGCTCATCTGCCGGGCACATCAGCTTGTGCAGGAGGGCCTCAAGTACATGTTCCAGGACAAGTCACTGGTCACTGTCTGGTCCGCGCCCAACTACTGCTACCGCTGCGGCAACGTGGCCTCCATACTCATCTTTGACGACAAGCTGCAGAGGGACGTCAAGTGAGTCATAGGCCTTGTATCCCACGCGTGCCTGGGTCCAAGTGCCATCAGACGCTGCATGGCGGTGCGGTTGCATGGCGGTGGGGTTGTGTATGTGTTACTGAAAACTGGGCTTGCATGCCAGTACTCAAGGTGTGGGGTAGCGTTGGTTACCTGCATTTCTTGGTTCATTCTGCATGGCCTGTCCCAGGATAACCCGAGGTTTGAGGTCCTTTGCGATGGGCTGTGGCCGGCTTGGCACGTTCGTTTTGAGCCTCACGCACATGCCATTATTGACGCCACTGGCATGAGCCGTGGTGCTGAGGCATAATACATTTTGCAGGTTCCTGGTGTAAGCACTATGGTATGGTATGCATTGCGCCCACGCAGGTACTTTACTGAGACGAGTGAGAACTCCAGCATGATGGCGCCTAGGGCCACTGCGCGGCCCTACTTCTGGTGAACACTGGATGCCGCCATTTCCAATGCCACAGAGAGGAGTGTTTGGGCTTTGATCGGTCTGCGAAGGAGGTGTACTGTCAGGGCCAGACAGCTCTGCAGTGCTTGACAGCAGAACCCCATGAGGAGGCTGCCAAAGCCGCATGACACGTCTGTCTGGGACATAAAAAGCCCAGGTCTGGTCTGGGCGGTTGCACTCGCTCGATTGCCGATGTGTCGTAGGTCGCGATGGTCATGATGGTCATGATGGGGCTCTGAGGCTATCAGAATACCACACATGCCACTTGACTATTGGCAGGCATTGGCTATTCTGGCTTTGGTGTTTCAGGCATGCTGCAAAAGCTGCCTCAGCCCACTTCTCGTTCTCTGTTCTTTTCTATCAGCTAAGAGCTAACGTTTGCTGCCAAGACAGGCTAAAGCTGGGTTCTAGCAGAAACGAATGCTCTTCCACAGCAGTTTAGGCTGACGTTTGAACGGTCACTGAACCTAATCGTGTCGTGCGTTGCATTTTCCTTGTCTGCTTGGGGCGCTTTGAATGTGAGTTTTTTCTTGTTAACTGGGTATGCAGCACCCCGCTCACGGGGCATGGGGCCCACGCTGAGCAGTAGACCATACTGAGTATTCCTTTGAGAGACAGGAAAGCCTGCTCACATAAGGCAGGCAGTTTTTGGACCACGTTCAAAGCTCAAGCCTGCAGATGCGGACTCACTTCACTTTTGTTCCCTAGATTGCCACTTGTTCTGCGTGTGATGCGTTATCTGGTAGTGTTTGTCACCAGGACTCAACACGGTATGGGCCTCAAGAAGCTTTGCTTAAGCACTGATTGCGTCTTTACATTCAGTATACATGTGATGTCGCTCCTCCTGGGCTGTTGTGACCTACCCAATGCCATCAGCTGCAAGCTGGCCGCTACAGGCTTGAGAACAGGTGGTGGACGCCTGAGTGTTGTTGAGCCCTGAATGACCAACAGTGTGCAGATTGCAGGCAGCTCGTCCTTGCCACCCAACCACCAATCGGAATCTAGTAGGTGCAATGCCAACGTCTCTGCGTCTCATGTACTTGGTTCAACGATTGTCGTCCAATCGTCGCATGTCCTTGCAGCCTGGCAAGTCCTAATGTAGACCAGCCTCACACTAGGCACTGTCTGGAACATGGACGTTGCGCAGAAGGCGGAAGGCGGGCCTGCGACAGCACACAACAGTAAATCATGGTTCCTGGTACCACTGGACCAAAGGCCTTGTCATAGCAACAACAACCCAGGCCAATGCTACTTTCATATAGATGCACCAACAGGGATCATAAAGATGCAGCAGGGATTGAATCTGTTGTGGCAGTGGTGGGGCAAGTCCAGCAGCTAGTCCTTTGGGAGGTGAACCTGCTGGCCAGACATGCTAAGTGGTGTAGCCAACAACCCACCCGTACTGCAGGCCAGCCTCTTTTAGTTGAGCATACAGTTGGACAGTGTCACGGGGAACAGGTGCTGAAGCTCTCTGTGCGTCGATGCTGCGCTCGCTCATGCGCTGCTTGCGCTTTTCAAAGCGCTGCAGCTCCGCCTGCAAGTCAGGCCATTGTTGCCCTTGTTCCACGAATTCAACCTGGCCAAAGCGTTCTAGTTTCCTGACCCGTGCAAGTCACCTAGGGTTAAGCCAGGGTTGCAAAACGCTGCTCTTCAAATGCTCTTTGACTGCCTCTCGGCCAAACGAACAAGCCCTTCCCGCGGCCAATAAATTGAGCATCACGCCGATGGGCACAAGCGTTTGGGAAGCCCCTGACCTTGTACACATCCTTCAGAATGGCGTTGAGCGCGGAACGGTCACGCAGCAGCACGTCCCGCAGCTCCTCGTCCGCCTCAATGATGGCGAGCTTTTCAGGGTCACTCATGAGGGCTTGCACAAAAGCATCCGCGTCCACGGCTGTGCCATCGGGATTCAGGGCGAACGCAGGGTCCATGTTGTTGGAACGCTCACCGGACTTGCCCAATTGCCCAAGTTTTCTCTTAGAAGCAAGGCAAGCAACAATGCAGCAACGTTTTATGTAGCCTGGCGAATGGACGGGGGCCTCAGCGAACCTGGGAACCAACCCTCCATCCAAGATAGGCAGTTGGTATTTGGCAGTTGTTGTTGCAGAACACGGCTTAGGCTCCAGACTGCAGCTATAACGTGACTGCACTTGAACACACTACACCTTTGCACCACCCAGTCAGCCTTGTTCTACGTCCCGCGGAACCCTGCCGCGCTTTTATACGCAACCTAGGACTCATGGAAGCCCCAGCCAGCGGCATTGTGTTCGTGCACGGAAGTCGTGCTCCTGGAGCAGCGGTGGCAGCCTTCATGACCAAGGCCTCGCTATCACTGGAGCAGCTCAGTTTTGCTTGCGCCTCCCAGCCACCCGCAACTCAGTTCCCAGCAGGTTTGGCAATCTCGTCTTCTGACAGCCAGTTGAACAGTCAGCTGCTGTCGTCCTTGGCTCCCTCCCTCACGCCTGGAGGCAGCTTGTACGTTTGTGCTGAGGTGCGCCACGTTGCATGGACTCTCTAGCCCGCACCCCTCCCAGTTTTCCGCTCTTGCATAGAACTGCCCATGACTTGCCACTACAGCAGCCTGTGGTGTTTTGCCTTTCGTTGCACAGACCGCCTCTCAGACACAGGCACTTCAAAAGGAGTTGCTTCTGGGAGGCTTCTTGGACATCCAGTCTGTAGATTCAGCACCAGGAGTTGTCATGGTAAGGCGCTGACGGCATTGGACACGCTTTTTGGCGTCGCCCACCGCATGTGCATGCATGCTCATGATACGCCATGAACCCTGGACCCAACCCTTGTGGTGTGGTGCACTGTAACGCTCATGCATGCATGCTCATGATGCCCGTGTGGCCAACCTTTGCATCTCTGTTCACAGCAGGGCTAGCCGAGCAATTGCCATGATAATGTTCATGGTTGTAGGTTCAAGCTAAGAAGCCCTCTTGGGAGGTTGGTGCCAAGGCAGCGCTGAGCTTGAAACGACCTGCTGCTGCACCTGCCACTGTGCCAGCCCCGGCTCCTGTGGCTCAGGCATGGAAGCTCAGCATGGGTGATGACGAGATGGTGGATGAGGATGAGCTGCTCGCAGGGGAGGATGCAACCTCCATGCCTGCCGTTACAGCTGCAGCTGGCAAGTGGGGCGCCGGCATGATGCACATTGCATTCATGCAGGTGTTGCGTTGGCCATCCAACTGCTGATAGTTTCCAATGCAGCCTGCACCGTGGAGGTTATCTGTAATCCTGCTTCCCAATCCGTTCGCTCTGCACTTCCAGCACCATTTATGCAGCCCCGTATCAGCGACATTCAGAGGATCAGCCAACTGGCCATGCTCGCCCTGATCTGGCAAGGTGGCTGTCCTCGTCAAACACTTTGCCTATTCACATCATTACATGCCTGTTGCACACCTGGCATGTGCATACGGTGGTGTTTGCAGGTGACTGCAGCACGAGCCGCAAGGCCTGCAAGAACTGTTCATGCGGGCGCGCTGAGGCGGAGGCAGCTGGCGAGAAGGTGCAGCTGACCCAGGACATGCTGGACAACCCACAGACCAACTGTGGAAGCGTGAGTGACGTTGCACACATCATACCGGTTCTTGGAAACGTGTTGCTACAGTGGTACCTTACTTGAATCATGTGTGCTGCGAGTTTCAGCTTGGCTAGAGAGATTGCTGCGATAGTGGCTAAATGCACTTCTGTTACTGCTGCCATCACCTGGTTCACTCGCCACCTGCATGCCAGATCATCCTGCTGTGATTGGGACCCTGCTGCATGGCTTGTGAAGCCTACCACCCTGTGTTCGCTCTGGCTGTGCTGCTTACACCTTATGTGCTTGTTGCCCTGCTCTGCGCTGCAGTGTTCGCTGGGCGATGCTTTCCGCTGCGCCGGCTGCCCTTACCGCGGCCTGCCTGCCTTTGAGCTGGGCAAGAAAATCACACTGGGATCGGACTTTTTGACAGCAGATGCGTGATGCCCTGAAATCATTCAAGACCAAGCTGTCATCTGATGGTTGACTGGCGTTTTGCTGATTCCTTGGTTCATTTGAATTGTTGCAAAATCAGGTATGTGCAATGTCAAATAAGGTATTGTGCAATCACGGTCAGATTCGCCTTTACTGGGAGAAATTTTTGCAAATTGCGCAAGTAGTTGGTATTTGCGTTGGACGTGCTTCCTGGTGTGCACTCCCTCCTTGTAATCCTCCTAACCTGGTTGGGAGGGAGATGTGACAAGATTGGCAGACTGGGCGTTGGCAACGTTTATGAGCATCCAGCCTTGCCTTGCCACACAGTTTTGGTGTCCGTGCCATCCGGGTGCTGGCTGGAATACTGCGCAGGCATGGACGCAAGATCACGCCCCCGCCTTGACAAAGATGCAGGCCAATCAAATGTTGGAGCTGGTTAGGGCAACAATATTGCCTTGCGTGCATATCCCAAAGTGTGGTGCCCCATCTGGGACAGGCTGTTGTGCATGAACCCGAAAGATGCGATCATGGCGTGTGATCAGTAAGTCCGTTGCATCCGTTGCACACGAAGGCTGACAATACTGGGTCTACAGACAACTGTAGAAAGCGAGCCAAGGACAACTGCAACTTACATTTTGGAGCAACTGGGTAAACGGATTCACTGCCCAACATACAAGCAGCCAAAAGGCATGCAACCAGCCATACGTCAAGCTAGACAAGCCAAGGACTCATTGTTCCCTAGATCCTCAAAGCTCAGAAAATGACGCCAGACCCATTCACTACTTACTGGCTGTAATGCCAACTGTGTACATAGCAATTTTGGTGGATGTTGGCTGATGTATGTGAGATGCTGAAGGTTCGGTGTTGATTCAATGCTGTTTGAGACTGACAACAAATAATCTTTTTTTAGACATTAATGAGCTCAGGAGCAGTGGTTGGTAGATGGCAGAGACACGAACAACAGTTTCACCCTTGCGCTGTCTGAAGCTGACAAGCATACAAGGCTGTCGGCCAGGCAAGCACTGTGCGCAGTGGTCAGTTGGCTGCTTGCAGGCTGGCTAATGTTTCAGCTGACAAAAAACGTTTTGGGTTAGGACAGTTGGGAGAACCAGTTGGGAGCCAGTTGGGTTTTTCCAGTTGGGTCCAATGTATCAACCCAACTGGCCCAACTCGGACAATCCCAGCTAGGATCCCAGCTGGCCCAAACTGTAATCCCAACCACAAATCCCAACAAGGATTCCAACTGGCCCAAACTGTAATTCCAACCACAAATCCCAACTAGGATCCCAACTGGCCCAAACTGTAATCCCAACCACAAATCCCAACAAGGATTCCAACTGGCCAACTGTGCCCAACCAGCCTAGTGTTGCAGGACTGGCGCG
>QAXH01002109.1:0-12681 GCA_004335635.1 Chloromonas sp. AAM2 | reverse complement strand
GGCAACTGCAAGGACATCAAGCAATCACGTGACAAGGATTGGAGCCAGGCCGTGAAGTGGCAACTGCAAGGACATCAAGCAATCACGTGACAAGGATTGGAGCCAGGCCGTGAAGTGAAAACATGGTGTTGATTGGAAATGCAGTGAACGCAGTGTGCCAGGCCCTGGTCCTCAGGCATCACTTCAAGCCAGAGCCGTAGCTACCATCAAAAGTATTTGCTGACGCGTTCAATGCACAGTGACAGCCACGGCCAGTGACCATGCCAACATGGTGTCAGCGAAGGAAAGGCCTGCACAACAGGGCCAATCTCCATGGGTCAGCCCCAGCCCCAAGAATGCAAGTAGCTGCCCGGGCAAGCTCAGTGCCGTTGCGTAGCACAGGTGCTGGTTGCGAGGCTGATATAGACGGGATCAAGCCATGTGGAAGCATATACTAGCCCGCGGGCATTGGGAATGACAACAGGCCATGCAACCAAACATCGTATCAAACATTATTTACACCGTGTCAGCTGCCTGGCTTGACACATCCATCGGATACAACCATGGCTGCACAGGCATGGCTTGTGTTCGCCTTGCAGCCACATCTGAACTGAACGCTGAAGAAACCATAAAGGAAGCCATCAAGCAGCAGGCCGAGACACGAATCAGGCCGAGACAGTGAAGGCGGAAATCACGAAAGAAGACTGCTCAAGGGCAAAGATCACGGGTAAGTGCAAAAGTCTCTGCCAGAAGAATGGCGCCATGAATGTGCCTGCTGTTGACAACAGTTTTTCTGTATATACCTAATGCTACATAGCCATGATGGCCTTTGGGAGCTGCAAAATCAAAAGAAACAAGTTTTGCTAGCAGTGCTGTTTTTGCAGACTACGTACACATCTGGCACAGGGCTTGGTAGCTCCTAGCCTTGTGCTGGGTACGGTAGACTATCAATGGCCTTGCACCCGCTCGTGGTACTTGGGCTGCATAGCAAGCACGCAAGGCATGCCAAGCAATTTTAGACTTCACAAGTCAATGGTAGACTATCGACGGCCAGCGCCTCTTTATTGTAAACACATGCGCACACGTGGCCTGGCCTTAGGACCTGTGACATCAATACCCGTACAGCGTGCAGGACCTGTCTAAAGCCTGCGTGTGCGAGCGTGTGCAGCTCAGTATGTGGAATGTCGTTCTTCTGTCCGCAACCTGACTGCGTAGGTGCGATTGGACTCGATGGTAATGTGCTGACTCAGCTGCTGGGCATTGACTGTGATGTAGTCGCCACCAAGTGTTCCAGTTGCTACACTCTCAGTGCTCCGGAAATGATGTGATTGCACATGCAACGCAATATATAATATATAATCTGTGCCACTGGCGTTGGTGTGCACATAACCAGCGTGGTGTTCGCCCAGTCAAAGGGATCATGACAAGCTGTTTCATGATTGCCTACTTTCTGCCCACTCATCATGGGTAAAGCAGTGTGGTAAGGTAGCGAGTAAGGTAGCATGATGAGCTTCATTGAATGCATTTGAGCGCATGAGCAAAGTGCATGCTGACTGGCTGTGACACGTGTGGCTGTGGCTGTGACTATATGTAAGCACGTGGATTCGTCACTTTCCCCTTACCTGTTTAGTACTTGCTGTCCTTCTTCTCCCAGTTGTTCTTGTAGTACTTGCAGCACTCCTTTTCCTTCTTATCGTACGAGAGGCAGCAAACGTAGTATTTCTTCTTGTCGTCAGAGTACTTGTCGCACTGCTTCTCCTCCTCGTAGTAAGAGTGGCGGCACTTATCCTCCCAGTTCTCCTCGTCTTCGTAGTACTTGCGGCACTCCTCTTCTTTCTTGCCGCACCCGTTACGACACTCCTCCCTCTCCTTGTCGTCCGAGTGCTTGTCGCACTTGCTGTACTCCTCCTGATAGTACTTTTGGCACTTCTCCTGGGGCTTGTTCTCATACCACTTGCGGCGGCACTCCCTCTCCTTCTCCTGGCACGAGCGGCGGCACTCCTCGTATTTGTTGTTGTCCTTGTTCTCGCTGCGGCACTTGTACT
Organism: Chloromonas sp. AAM2; assembly: GCA_004335635.1. Lineage (NCBI taxonomy): Eukaryota > Viridiplantae > Chlorophyta > Chlorophyceae > Chlamydomonadales > Chlamydomonadaceae > Chloromonas > Chloromonas sp. AAM2. The sequence goes on along the minus strand of QAXH01002109.1, from coordinate 10,657 downwards.
CCTCCTCGTAGTAAGAGCGGCGGCACTTCTTCTTGTCCTCATCGTCCTTCATCCACTCCTTATCGTCGTCCTTCTTCTCGTCCTTCTTCTCGTCCTTCTTCTCGTTGTCGTCCTTCTTCTCGTCCTTCTTCTCGTTGTCGTCCTTCTTCTCGTCTTTCCTCTCGTCCTTCTTCTTGTCGTTGTACATGTTCTCGTCCTTTTTCTCGTCCTTCTTCTCGTCCTTCTTCTCGTTGTCGTACTTCTTCTCGTCCTTCTTTTCGTCCTTCTTCTCCCACTCCTTGCCATACTTGTTCTCCCACTCCTTGTCATCATAGTATTTGCGGCAGCACTCCTTGTCCTCCTTCTTGCATTTACTGCGGCACTCGTCCTTCTCCTTGTTGTCCCAGTGCTTGTCGCACTTCTTGTACTCCTCCTCGTAGTAAGAGCCGGTGCACTTCATCTTGTCCTCATTGTCCTTCTTCCAATTCTTCTCAGGCTCCGTGGCTGCACGCGACGGGACGGTCAGAGTATCAAAAAGTAGCATTGAGAATTGCATTTTGAGTTGTGTGCAGGGAATTGCAAGTAATCACGAGCAGTATTGCCGATAGCTCTCTGGCTTGGCATGTGTTCACTCAATTCTGGCTCGGCGTGTGTTCAGATCAAGGGCATGGACGCGGCCAAGAAGCAGCTGACAGGCATCATGGCCACGGCAATGGGGTCAGCAAAGAGATAGGGCGAGCGCGCAAAGCGCGTGCATCCGTAGGGTGGCTGCGGGCCCACCTGAAACACCTGTAGGCCTTACGCCTTACCTTGCACGGCAACGCCGAGAGCCAGGGCCAGCACCATCAGCATGGAGATCTTCATCTTGTGGGGGATCTGCACAACGCGGCAAACAGGCGTGGGTTCAGTGCATATGCAGCGCAAAGCCTGAAAGATTATGCAGCAGTCAACAAGGCATCTGACGTTCTGTGGGCCTGGCTGGTAACCACGTCACTTCTCGGAGGACTGCCACCATATGCCCAGCACTCACCGCTTACTTGCCGCAAGCCTCTCCCAGGTTGGTAGCGCAGCTGTGACGATTGTGATGCTGCAGCGTCAGATCTCTAGCTTTTATTCCCTGAATTTTGGCGGTTTTTTGACACCGTCCAATGCGCCGTCCAAGCTTTGGATTCCGGCCGTTTGTTGGGCAGCTTTCTTTGCACCGTCATATGCGCTGCAAGCGTTACGCTCGTGCTCCCAACCAGATCTGTAGGCAAGGCCTTGTTTGGGCGGCCGTACTTGGTGCCGAGGTATTCTACGCAAGAGTTTGATCAGTTGTTGTTCCGAGCGGACGAATTACTCTGCGAATTGGAAGGTGCGTGAAGTCAGACGGCAATACCAGCATGCCCGCCTGGCTACAACTCTCCAGGAATTGTCAACACCGTGTGCCTCGCTCCTGTAGCTACCGTGCAATAGAGTAGTGTCTTGATAGCGCGGCATTAAACGCACTGTCCAAGGTTTTACGACGAACCACTAGCTTGGTGGAGTTGAAATGGCCTTGGTAGCATGTCCGGGGTTGGACAGCTGAGCGTTCACATCCGTAGCCAACATCCATCGCTTTCCAGCGCATCCAAACGCTGAGTTAGCACTTCTGGCATGGCCTGCTTGCTTGCGGCGCTGTCGGATCGCAATCGGTGCCCAGGTTGACGCCAGGGCAGGGGTCTGATCGCACAGTCGTCTGACACTGTCCGGCGCAGTACCCGAGAGTGCAGCTGCCACATGCTGCTCCTGCGTTCTCAACATGACAAGTTAGGACCATGTGCTGCACCAATCGCCCAGCCAAGCGTCAGGGTTGCCCATGCACACAGCCAGGGTTAGCCTAGGCGGCTCCTTTTCTGTTCTGCCTGTTTTGTTTGCTGCGTTCATTATGCGTTCTTGCTCAGGGTAGGCCAGGGCGGTGCCCGTCCTGTTCCGTGTCCTGTGACAGCATCTCTGGTGTAAATACAGGGGTGCATGATTGTAGGCATAGCCCATGCCTGGTTGCGGCCGTTGATTGATCCATGCATCGGGAAACGATTTGTGCCGCCCCAAGCCAGGGTCGTCTTCAGTGTTTTGGGGATTGTCTTGTAACCGTATATCTCAACCCGTGTTTCTTTATTTTCCTGCGAAGGGCGAAAGTTGGAAGGACTCTGACAAAGGCCTGCGTGGATTCTGTGCTTGGACACCCAAAGAATGTGTGAAGCGGCGTAAACAACAGCGTTGTCGGGTGCAGTGAGTTGGGGTTGAGTAGATACCAATGTAGGACAGTCCGAAGAAGAGGAGGATGACTGCATAAGCGACAAGTTATCGGGCCAGCATGCACACTTTGTCAGTTAACAACAGGCAGAGTCGCGACATCCCTGTCATGATGGCAAGGTGGTCAAGGCATTGCACCTTGCACCAAGTATGCTCCACATGTCAACACGTCAGCTGTCAATAAGACTGAGTGAGTTATAAGAGGAAGCTATCAGTTGCAGCTCATGTCCACTGCCACTGTCCAGATGCCGTGCCCATGCTGGGTGTGCCACTTCATCACCATGATAGTCAGGACAGCATGTCTGAGAGTGCAGTACTTGCGAAGGCATGCCTTCAAGATCTGACCGGGCACGCCCCTGATGCCGTCTGGGACGGTCCTGGTGCGATACTAGCGAGCTGGCACTTTGGAGCATGTCAGCGCCCTTTCCTACAGCCTTATCAGCCATGCATGCAGCGTCCAGCCAGGCGCAGCATTGGGATTAAGAGCACGGCTCCATGCACAGAAGGAAGGGAGACCATGTCATTGAGGAAATATTATCTTTCACACGCAGACAAGGCGCTCCTGTTGTTGTTGTTGTTGTTCACATGGCCTTCAGTCCGGGGAGGACTGCTCAGCAGGGGCAAGAGGGAAAGGAAAATAGGTGACCTAAGGCGCTCCTGTGCTGACCCTTGCAGGCACAGCCTGCTTGATTCGGTTTTCTGCTTCTCAGCGCATCGGCCATCCGTTACCATGCATGCCATGAGTTACACAAGCTTTGGCAGTCAAAAAAAAAGAAGTTTGCCAGTTCTGGGACAGTTTGTGTGAATAGGTCTGTATTACCGCCAGGAACCATTGTGTGTCAGTAAAACATGTGTATGTGTGTGGTTGACACACACGTCACCACACTAGCTCCTGTGGTGTTCACAAGGATTGTCCCAGGACTGGCACTCATTCGACTCCTCTACACAGTGGGCGAAGTGTCTACCAAATCATCCAGGACAGATGGCAACACACCGGTTCCAGTGCAGGATACGTAAACTGTCCCAGAACTGGCAAACTTCTTTTTTTTTGGCACGTCTGACTGGCGCGGCTGCATTCCAGTACCCATTCCACTGCATGCAAACATCCAGAGCCATGGAAACACACAGCCTATCCAGCTATGAAGCCTAACCGCCACACTTTCATCCGAGTTCATCCAATCTTGGTTTGCTTGCTCGGGCGCCTGGCGAAGGGGTTGTTGAGCGGGGCAGCGGCCGAGGGAGCGGGCTTGCGCTTCTGCTGATTTTCTTGACCTGCAAGAACAGAAACTGTCCAAGAAACCGATAAGGGCCAGGGATGAACCTTGCATGGGCATAGACAGGCTAGACCTGGGACCTTGCGTGAGGCAGGCCTATCCCTGCAATCTCGCACACACCTATCCCTACCTCTATAAATAAAAAAATAATATATAAGTACATGCAAGACTGCTTTCTGCCATTCATTGTTCTTCCTATGGTTGCCAGTGTTTTCACAGCTGCGTCACCACTTTCCCGGCCTGTGTGACCTGGCCCGCCTGTTCCTTGCTATGTAGAGTTCTGTTACCTAAGGTTGTGGGTGCCACCCCATCAACGCCTAACACATGCCATCCCTGACATGCTCATGATGCCTTACCAGTGGGTGCCGGCGTTGCTGCCGCTGCTGCTGCTGCTTTCAGCGCCGTAAGCGCCCCCGCCCCGCCCGTGGACGGGGGCCCCGCAGAGCCCGGCTCTGGCCTCGCGTCCTCGCCCGCCTGGTTCCCGCACCCCTCCTGTCAGTGAGTGAGTGGATGAGTGAGTGAGTGGATGAGTGGACGAGTGTCTTTATCCCCACCAGTCAAACAGAAGATGGTTCAACCTCATTATGTAACATCACCAGATTCGCATTGCAAAGGACTGCTACAAAGGCCAACCCCCTGTCATCACATTTATTTCTCACATATCATTGACATCATTGACATACCATTTGCAGTGTTTACATCACATGCTGATCATTTGAATCACCTGTAATGCGCCCCCGCTGCCGCGCCCCGCAACTCCCGCTTTCATGGGGATGGGAGTCATGGCGGCGTTCGACAGACCTGAAGCACCACATTGCAGGCAGTTGCCGTAAGCATTTGGATGCGTCAGGAAAACAGACATTCACAAGGACAGCGCCTTACATCGGGATAGGCGTCATGGCAGCGCTTGACAGACCTGAAACAGCATGGTACACTTGAACGTATGCCATGCAGAAGTGTGCCACGTGAAAACGACATGCCACCTGAATTGATGTGAATGCGAGGAAATGCTGCTCTTTGGCGACCCCTGTAGCCAGCAAAAGCGAGTACCTTTGGCGCTTCCCCAACCCCTCCATGGCAGCGATTCTCTGATACGCCTAGTTTAGTGTAGTTTGAACAGATGTGACGGAATGCAGGGGGAAAGAAAACGTGGCCTTGGCATAGTCCCACCTGCGTATGCCTCCTCTTCCGCTGCAGCCAGGGCCGCTTCCTCGTCCTCCCTCCTGGCCTGCACCATGGAGGAGATCCTGTCTGCCAGTACACTAGACTTGTGGTGGTTGGCCAGACGAAGGGCACCTGAGGGTAACAAATGCACGTGGGTGGTAGGCTGATGCACATGCATTGTTACCTGATGCGCGGTGGCTGGCCAGGCCTGATCAAGGTGAAAGCAGTGAAAGATTGGACGTATAACAGGTAACCGAGCCAAACAGCCATGGTTGCAGTGGCCCACCGGACGCCTGGCCGCCAGGTCAACTAATAAGGAAAACCAACTAACCTCATCCTTACCAACAGCTGATATGGAGGGGACTGACCACCAACCAAAGCCCACGTTACAAACAGCATTCCTGCCTCTACCAAACTCTCACTCTTTTCCACTCGTCCCTCACCTTCCAATGAGGATGCTTGCACTATGCACGTGGCCGCGTCGTGTGCCAGAGCAGCGCGGCCCGCCTTGAGTGCTCCTTGAAGCACCTGCAGGGGACACGAGCAGGGGGGGCCACACATATCGAGTTTTGCTGGGGAATATTATTAATAATAATAACACTAAGACTACTAATAATAAAAATAGTAACAATATTAATGATAAGATAGTAATAGTAATAATAAAGTAATAACACTAAACTAATAATGGTAATTATAATAATCAGCGCAAGTGCATCGGTATCTTTACGCCTTCCTCCTGCCCGTCATGCTTGCATTGCTTGTTGCGCTCGATCTGCTTTCTTGTTAAGTCCTTGCACTGTTTACATCAGGGCCGCCGTCACAGCATCAAACCCTAAGCCTATGGCGTTCCATTAAGTATACACCCAGGATTTCTGCCTCACCTTAAGGCATGAAATGTCGGCGAATCGCTCGGCGGCGGCCAAAGCAGTGGCCAGCACCGTGCCCCCACCCGCCAACTGACAACTGCAGGCATAACAGCACACCACCTGGTTTGACTTGGCTTCCATTGCATATGAAAAACCGACGCAATCCCACCACCCCCACACTACTCCCACACCGGGGCCACTGCACTGCCGCCCACTAGAAAGCCGCTTGCACACGTACCGTTCCCCACACACGTTGAAATTCACTCACACCTAACACTCCCCTATATACAACATCCCTCCACACACACTTTGCCTGTGCTTGTCCCAGCATAAGAGCCGCCATGAGCCTGTCACTGTCCCAGATGCAAAAGGCAAACTGGTTCGTGCTGTGGTTTGCTAATGCTGTGCTAGGTGTCCCCTTCGGTGCTATGCAGCGTGCTGTCGCAGCCTGCGACATGCCCGGTGTCCCAGCAGTAAAACCTCTCATAAAGAAGTGAACGACCCAATGAATATATGCATACTTGTCCACGCACGTACCTAGCCTGTGCCTGCCCCAGCATGAGCGATGCCATCAGGCGGTCGCTGTCCAGCTGCCCCTCGCTGGTGTGGAGTGTGGGCTGCTTGAGGGGCAGGGCAGTCAGGTAGGGGGCGGGGGAGACCTGCACGTGTGGCATGTGCAAACGCATCCAGCGTTCACTGACAACCTCTGATGCAGCGATACCTCTGATGCAGCGATACCTCTGATGCAGCGATACCTCTGATGCAACGATACCTCTGATGCAGCGATACCTCTGATGCAACGATACCTCTGATGCAGCGATACCTCTGATGCAACGATACCTCTGATGCAGCGATACCTCTGATGCAACGATACCTCTGATGCAGCGATACCTCTGATGCAGCGATACCTCTGATGCAGTTGATGCCTCTGATGCAGTGATGCCTGTGATGCAGTGATGCCTGTGATGCAGTGATGCCTGTGATGCAGTGATGCAGTGATGCCTGTGATGCAGTTGATACCGTCCTAGCCTGTCCCGGGCTGCACAACACGAAACGTGCGACCGAAACCATGAAGCTAAGCCGCAAGAGATAAAGAGCAGGCGACTGAGGTGGCAACAGCAAGCCTTGCCATCATCATCACATGACACTGACATTCACAGATTTGCAATCTGCAATGCTGTCGTGATCGATGCTGCTGCCGCACGCCCATGTATGGCATGACAACCGCATGGCATGACAACCGCATGGAGCATGCACGACACTGGGACCACAAGCGGATTGCTGGCCGCTGGGTGCGATTTACAGATTTGATGCTAAGTCACCTGACAGTGCATCATGGACATGGGATTTACTGCAAACCGCAGATTGGTTTGGCCGAACCATCGCTTGTAGTTGACTTGAACAAGAATGATGCAATGATGCTGTCCTGGCCTGCCCCGAGCAGCAGGAAGAAATAGCACGTGAGCGAAACCGACGCCCACTTGCCTGAGGGTGTTGGTTGGGCGGCTGCAGCATGATGGTCAGCAGCTCCCCGCCCTGCACCGCCACCGGCCAGTAGGTCTCCCCCGCCTTGACGTGGTCAGAGGCGCGGTGGACGGGCACCCAACAACCACCCCACAAGGGGCTCCTGTATAGTGGGCATGTGTAACCTGATTTGATATGTATGTACATTGTATTGGGAGTATATAGTACGCGTATGGTGAACGGGCACCCAGCAACCACCCCACAAGGGGACTCCTGCACAGCGTGTGTGTGTGTGTGTGTGTACACAAACACAGGTGCCTTTGGTGTGTTTACATGTGCATGTGCATATTTCCGCGTCCCGCAGGTTTCACAGCTTGCAATGCTTTCGACCAAAAAGTTGAGGCGCATATCAGCTGCCTGCATCAGTGCATGATGCCCAAGAAGCACAGCCCAGAGCAAGAGAACGGCCGGGGCACCTCAACTCGGCCGGGGCACCTCCGACCAACTGGACTTCTGTAATGCTCAGCCACAACTCAAAGGCGAAAACACTTGAGTTGCGCAGTGGATCAGCTTCTGGATTACCTGACGAATCAACCATACATTGAAATGACAAAACCAGATACATACAAATACGTAACCAGATACGTACAAATTATAGCACTAACACCGCCCGCACCTGAGCTGCACAGTGCCCGTGCTGTCCCCCACCGTCACCGCCCCCCGGTCGTTGAACCCCAGCCACGTGAGGCTCGTGACGGGGGGCAGATTCCCTGAATCCGGCCCCCCCTTTGCCCGGCCGGGAAGGGAGGCAGCGGGCGTCAGGGGGCACTGGCAGGAGAGGGTGCAGGAGGTGGTCTCGGCGTCGTACACCTGCAAACAACATGGAAAACATTCTTTTCCCTCTCGCCCACCTTTGAGCAGTCCTCCGCGGACTGAAGGCCATGTAAACAACAACAACATGGAAAACATCACTATGTATGTTAAGTACCAGGTAGACAGTTAAATAGACCGAGGGTGCAGGAGGTGGTCTCGGCGTCGTGTACCTGTGAGCTCACAAGGGGTGCGGCACTAAAAATGTACATATATTGAGATGTTGCAAACGGAAGCCCAAAATGCACTGAGCTAACAAGCCAGTCAAGAGACAAGGTCGAGTGCCAACAACCAATACAGATTACTACACATACAGAGATTTATTAATCTATATATAGGAAAAGGGATTGCTGATAGCTGGACGTGGCTGGGTGTTGTCGTGACGGGACCCTGAGTGAACCACAGGCTGACAGCACGGGTTTGTTGGTCTTCCTGCCTGCCTGTCTTCTGTCTTGCCTGGCTGCTCTGGTGTGATTGTTGATGTACATTTCAATACCATGCCTGCTACGGAGCACCCAAAGTAGGCCAGACGTATCATAATAATAATAATAATAATAATAATAATAATAATAATAATAATAATAATAACAATAATAATAATAATAATAATAATAATAATAGTAGTAGTAATAATAATCACAACAATAACAACAACAACAAGCTGCGTCCTTTGGCGGTTGCCTGGTGTAAACTCTTACATACGCGCATATCTATAATAATCAAGTGCTCACCGTGATCCAGAGGTTTTGTGTGCGCATGGCCTGCGAGGGGGGGCCAGCCACCGTCACCACGGCAAGGTTGTGACCCTGCAAACAACCGGTAGCACAGCAGTTCTGACGCAGGCAAGTCGTGATAGCGACTGCTTGACACACAGAAAGAGGGGTGTGGTGACCCTGTGGCAACCAACCACGAAACACGGGGATGCCACTGCAGACAAACCGGAGTTGTGATCAAAACTTCTGATGTGGGGCCCCACATGCACCAAGGCAGAGCATCCACCAACCACTCAACCAGGCAAGCGCCCAACCAACCAACCAACACCAACCTGTGCTGCCATGGCTACGGGAGGCCCTGGCAGAGTGATGATGGCCAGCTGCAGCCCGGCTGGTGAGAAAAGCCGCAGGAGCTGCTGTGAGGTGGCAGCTGCGGAGAAGCTGGCCCCGGCTGCCAGGCACGTGACTGCCTCCCCCTCCGGCAGACCAACCTGCCAATCAGCCCGGTCAAAGGGGTGGCTCACAAAGGGCCTGCGAGAAACCATGCATCACAAGATGGCAAGAAGACATTGTGATATCAATCATAACCTTTGGCCATCATCTCTTTGAGTTCATTGGTCCCTGACACTGCTTTCCTGATGTAACGCAACACATGTGTTGTCTACTGATGCCGGTCAGCCTGATCGAACTGGTGCTTCACAAAGGGCCTGTGAGCAGACACAGATTGTCAACATTTGAGTTGCATAAACAGAGGATGTCGAAGGACAACAACAACAACAACAACGATGTTTCAAATGCTGTACAGGTACGGAGCAGCCTCGCTGTTTTTACCTCCTAGAGTGCGTGCCAACATCACTCCCAACATCGTACAGCCAACGCAATGACATATGTTCACTGCAAAAGAAACCGAAATAATCAGACAGCGTCAAAAACCAACGTGCACGTGCACGCACGCACATAGACCCAAAGTTCACACAGCCCTATACGCGATCATGCTAGCCATGCCCGGCTGTGGTGCAAACCCCAGCAGCGCCCTTATATCTCAAGGCAGCCGTGAATGTAGCGGACACAAATAAATGAATACATAATCAATTCCTTAAAAAACACATCAAACTACAACGAAGAAAGACATACTGTATATGAATAAACAGCTATAGAACAATCACAACTAACCTACGCACCTATACATGATCATGCTAGCCATGCCCGGCTGTGGCGTGGAGCCCAGCAGCACGCCCCGCTCCCCCAGGCAGCCGTGCGTGTAGCGGAAGTAGTCCGTGATGGGAGGGACGCGCCCGCCAATGGCCATCAGACGCTGGGAGTCGTGCAATGTGATCTGTGGCAAGATTAAGGTAGATACACGAATGTTGTTGTTGTTGTTGTTGTTGTTGTTGTTGTTGTTGTCTTTTTATATCCGTGTCGATTCAAACTCAATTAATGTGAGTCATGAAGCGAAAAGTCATAATAATGTAGGAGCCTGGCAGTCAGTGGCAGAACAAGCTAAATCTGTTGTTGTTGTTTACATGGCCTTCAGTCCGCGGAGGATTGCTCAGCAGGGGCAAGGGGGAGGAGAGTAGCAATACATGAACGTGAAATGCAATCCATTGCTGTACAGGCAGTGGGTCACAGCGTTAGAGTTACAGGGACCTTCGTGTTACAGAATCAGGGATCATCTAAATGGAATCAAGGCAATAAGGCTCAAGCTGCGGAGGTAAACCAACACCATGGCATCTGACAGCGCATCTCCCACCAGTGACATCTTTGCCATCACTTGGCGGCTGAGCGTCTCTACTTTCGTCTGAGTGGGCATGTGAGTTGACGGCACTGGCTCACCTCTACTGAGTGTCTGTCCTCCACAGGCCGTGAAATGATGCAACCCTGCAGGCAAAACGCGTAAACACTCAATGATTTCGTACAATCAATATAATCGAACTGAAAACAGCATGGATTGGATGGTGTCAGGAATTGATGGGGCTAGGCTTGCCATGATGGGCCCATTGTCTGATTTTCGTGATAAGAGAGAGGCTCTCTCTCTCTCTCTCTCTCTCTCTCT
>QAXH01002107.1:0-38756 GCA_004335635.1 Chloromonas sp. AAM2 | reverse complement strand
TGTGGCCCGCTGTGCACTAATTGATGGTGAGCGTTTCGCATCCAAGGGGGAGCGTGGCGTGTCCAAGGGTTGCCTGCCATCACCACGTGCGCTGCTGACACTGCTGGGGCTACGGCTGCTGTCTCGGCTGCGCCTGCACACACAACCACGTTGCATATGCACAGTGAAGTTTTCACCGTTTTCACCTGCTTGTGAACCCCTTGGCGGAAAACAGGAATGCGAAATGGATGTGAAAGCGGCCTGCATGCACTTAAAAACATCCCTGGCGGGAAAACATGGACCTGCAGACTTCAGTGGTTTATCATTTGGCAAAAACTCCCGTGCCCGATGCATGCGTGCATACAACACTGTACATACAGATTACTCATGCATGATAAGCATTGCAAGCATGTTTTGGTGCCCTGGCTTGACTGTCTAAGTGCGCCTCGCAGAGGGCTGAAGCATGCGAGTGTTTGTCGTGGCCTGGTACGTGCGACCCACCTTCTGCTGATGCGGGCCTGCTTGCGGCGATGCCTGGGCTCCCTGCTGCGACTGCGACTTGAGGACGGCGAACGGCTGCGCTGCCGCTTGGTGGCCCGCCTGCGCCCGGCCGGAGACCCACCTGACGGGCTACGGCTGCTCCGACGGGTCGACCGCCGGACATCCACTCCGCTGCTGCTGGGTGTCTGCTGCCTGCGACCAACCCTGCCCCGGCTGCGGCTGCGGCTCCGACTCCGGCCCCAGCCGTTCCGGCCGCTGCTGCTTCTGCCTCTGCCCCAGCTACTGCTTCTGCTCCGCCTTCGACGGCCACCATCGCGCCGCCTGTCCCGTTCCCGTTCCCGTTCCCGGTCTCGAGGCCGTTCCCGTTCCCGATCCCGATCCCGGCTGTCACTGCGCCTGCTGCGGCTCCGGCTGCTGCTTCTGCTTCTGCTCCGACGGTCCCGGCTGCGGCTGCGCCTGTGGTCATCACGACGCGTCTCCCGCCGACCACTGGCATCATCCAGCTTGCGGTCGTCCCGCCCGCCCGCCTGCCGATCATGGCCATGCCTAAAGCCCTGCCTTGCCAGCTCACTGCGGTCATCAGGCTTTGCCTGCTCCTGACCTGCCTTTGGCCCCTGCTGCTGCGGCTGCTGCTTACGCTGCACCGTGGCATCATCAGGCAGTTGGCCGCTCTCCAACCGACACGTAGGCGCCCGCAACGCCGCTACTCTGGCATCGTCTGGGAGCTGCCCGCTTTCCAACCGCTGTGATGCACCTGCAATGCCCGCCTGCCTTTGACCTAGCTCCCCTGCTTCCATGCTAGGCTGGGGACCCAACCCAGTGCCAACACGGGGTGGCAACCTGTGTGATGGGCCCGCGGGGTTCAAGCGGGCTGCAGCCGGTGCTTGCTCAATCTTAGTTGAGCTATTCCATTCCTCCCTGCTCCGCTTCCCTGTTCCCTGGCTGACAGCGTCCTGACCAATTCGGCCTTGACTTGTGTTCCCTTGGCTGTTATGGCTCTGGCTACTGTGGCTGTTTCGCCTCTGCAACACTTGGCCTTGGCCTCTGCTGCTGCGAGCAGCATGCCCCTGGCTCCCTTGGCCTTGGCTGTCACCACTTGGACGCTTCTGCAACCCACTGGTAGCTGCAGCATTGCGATCCTTGCTGGCAGGGTCTGGTGCGGCCTTCCCTTGGCTTGTGCTCTCGTGCTTGACTTGCGCTTGCATGTCCTGGCCTGGGGCTGCAGTGTCGCACCCGTGCCTAGCCTCTTCATGGCTCTTGCTGGCATGATTGGCCTGATCCTGGATAGGTTGACCTTGGCTGGAACCACTGGGCTGCCGCTGGAGCGGAGCAGCGCCTCCTGAGGCGGCAGGACGGCTGACTGGTACGGCTGGCTCGGCCGGCTGAGCCTCTTGCACAACTGGCAATGCAGGCTGGGCTTGGTGAGGCTGTTGTTCAGCTTTCACTGCAGCCTGGGTCCCATTGGACGCTGGTTCCTGGGATTGCTGTGCACTTTCAAGTGCGTCGGCCTGTGTCTCCTCTTGCGGCTTGGCAGGTGCCAAGTCAAGACCCGTGGGCCTGAGCAGAGGAGAGACTGAGGCGCTGACTGTAGCACAAGCTGGCTGGGAGGCAGGGATGCTGGACGGTGGTTGATCAGGTGCCTGCGCAGCTTCAGCTGACTGGCCGCCTGTCAGTTGCGGTTGATCTGCAGGACTAGCACCATCGACAGACGGATCGCTAGGACTAGGGCAGACTGTTGAAGGCTCAACGGCTGCCCTGCTAATAGCCCCTGGCATGGCATCCGAAGTTGGTTGTTCGCTGCCCTCTTCGCCTGCCTGAGGTGCCTGGTCTGCTGCAACATCAGCTTCAGCCTCTGCTGTTGCAGGTTCCTGCTCCTTGTTCCGGTTTCGCTTGAAGCTCAGGCTGAGACCCTTGGGACCCTGCTTGCTGGGGCTGCTGACCAAACCTTGTGCACCTGCATGACAAAACAAAGCTTAGGACTGAGCAACAGACAGTGAGGAGACGCTGTTGGTAGAATGGTTGGTGAAAGAGGTTGTGTCATGCGCTTTTGGCGCCCTGGTGGGCTCAGAGCTGCATGGCATCAGACACTGATGACCTGTGTATGATTGAACTGCATGGCTGTGACGTGCAGGCTCACCATGCTGGCGCACAGTGTTTGTGTTGGTTTCAACGAATTGACCAAAGAAGCTGCCATGAGGGCGAAAGACGCCAGTATAGGCTGCTGCAGGCCATAAAATGATTGGAGCTAGCCGGTCCAGGCGCTGTGCCAGTGTCTCCTGCATTCATGAAAGGGTTGAACTGCATGGCGTGGAGATGGGCACCTCTGCCTGCGCCTGGAACCTCGGGTCGTAACACGCAGGCAGGCGACATTGTTGATTGCAACAGCATCAAGCCCTTCTTTCACGATGGCATGCCTGGCTGCTGCATGTGGACAAGTTGTGTTTTCCTGTCCCGGTCTGCATTTTCATGACGGTTGAAGACACGCGTTTGCCTCGGTTCCGCACGCAACACCAGGAGCAGCAGCTTATCGCTGAAGTGTCGCGTTGCTACCCACACTTTGTCCACCCGGGGCATGGAATCAATGAATTGTCCCCGGTGCCCTTTTCAGCGTTCTAAACAAGGCACGAGTTGTCCGCCAATGCGTGAGCAGATACAGTCATACCTTGACCGCTGGCTTGCTGGAGTGCTGTTCTTGGCTGTCCATGCGGGAGAGCTCAGCTACGTCCGAGGTATCCCCTGCCATTTGCACTCTCGAACATCGTCACGGTGTTGATTCCACTTGTCAGAATCGGAGGCTCGTGCGTGCGATAATCGAGAATGCAGTAGACAAGAAGAAACGTCCGCATGTCACTTTTGCGCCTTTTCCTTGTTTTCCCTGTTTTGATCACAGCATTGAGCTTCCAATCCAGGCAGTCTTGTGGTGTCCGGTCGTCTGTCGTCCGTAACCCCGCTTGCACAAACACGCCAAACTTTCCACAATGGGCGTCAGCGACAAGGACATGTCGGATCTGGACAACACTCTGAAACAGCTGGACTTGTCAGGCGAAGTGAGTGACCCATGCAGAGGCAGGTGCAGGACTCCGAGCTTTGTCTGGGCACGCCGCGGGGCGCCTTGGTGACCACGGCCAAGGAGTAGCACACACAGTATTCTGTACGATCATGTAGTGTTCATAAGTGCAGCTCGCTCTCCCAGCGCTTTCTCATAACACACCCGTGCAGGAGGTCGACAAGTTTTCGAAGGCATTCAAAGACCCCGAGTTCATAAAATTGTTTGAAGAGTATGCCAAAGAGGTATCAGACCCTAAGGTACGATTGCCGCAGGTGCAGGTGCAGCTGACAGATCTACCGTGTGGGCTTGGCCAGATGGGTGCATGTGCGATTCGTTTAATTCCTAGCAATACTAGCATCGCAACCAGGCCAGCAGTCATAAAGCTGTATGAATAGTGACTGGCTGGCATGCATCATATGCACTTCTATGTTGAGACAGCTGCACTGGGCACCGCAGACCACCTGTTGAGACAGAAGAGCAGTCAACTTGATTACTACTGGGCGGGTCTTTGAATGTTTACTACTGGTTTGAGTATTGTCGGGTAGTACAACGCAGGTAAACACATAGGCATTGGTGAAGTGAGGCCTGCACTTGCGTGTGCCCGCACACATGTGCTTTGGCACACTTATGACACAACTTGGTCACGCTAGGTGTGGCTCAGACAGCCCAGCACCCATGCGTGCTCTGTGGCTGTAGTGGGCAGTTGTGTACACTTGCCAGCATGCACATTGTCAGCCAGCAGCACAGCAATCATGTGCTGTGTCATGCTCTGCCATGCATACAGGTCAAGGAAGAAACCGACTTGTACCTGCGGCAGTTGGAGGCAGAGGGGCGAGGGGAGGACGTGTACGGCAAGGGCGTGGTGCTGGTGGTGCCAACAGAGGCGTTCGTAGTCAAATCAAAGGACGTTTCTAACGGCCAGAAGGCCTTTATCAACATCTGTACGTCTGACAAGCTAGAGAAGATGACCATAGAGCCCAAAAAGGGCCCTGATGGGAAAATTGGAAAGCATGTGGAACTGCCGCTTTCGTTGAGCGCTAAGAAGACAGGCGTGGACAAGGGTGGCAAGCCCACGTGGGTGTGGGACTTCGTGGTGCACCCAGAGACAGTGGAGATGGCACGTCGTACACCTGGCATTGAGCAACTGCTGGTGGAAACGGTGAGCTGTTGTCTGTTTCTTGCACGTTACTGTCACCTGTGTTTTGCAGCGGGTCAGGTGAAATGTAGTCGTGTGCAGGCCACCTGCGTGTTCAACAGCTGAGACTGCGCGTAACAGCACTGTGTTCATCAGCAGCTTTCGGCTTTCAAGATTTAGTCACAAACCATTGAGAACCATACCCGCATGTGCATGGCTTTGAATTTGTGTGCCCATGCAGGCCATGGAGCACATCAAGGCAGCCCACCACGTGGACCTGTCACCCAAGTACAAAGTGCTGCATGTCAAGTACAAGGGGACGCCAGAGGCACCAAAGTGAGCAGCAGCAGCAGCAGCCACTGACAGCTGGGCAAATGCAATAATTTGTCAGAGGAAATGTGCGGTCGCCTGGCCAGATGTACAGTCTGATGCTTAGCCTTATGCAGAGAGGACAGTTCTACACAGCAATCCTTCTATGGCAGGAGACTAGCTCCGTACCCCTGGCGCTTCTAGTAGGTGTGGCCATAGTCTGGGCTTGGATTGATAACACGTGCATAACATGACTGCTGTAGGCCGCATGTGCTTTCCGTGCGCTCCGGTGCTGGCGGTGCGGTGCCCAATCCTGGCTCCCGCATTGCCCCCGTCGCCGCCGCCCCCGCGGTCTCCGGCCTTGCCGGT
Source organism: Chloromonas sp. AAM2 (assembly GCA_004335635.1). NCBI lineage: Eukaryota > Viridiplantae > Chlorophyta > Chlorophyceae > Chlamydomonadales > Chlamydomonadaceae > Chloromonas > Chloromonas sp. AAM2. Next base: position 33,414 of record QAXH01002107.1, on the reverse strand, counting down.
GCGATGGTTGCACCGACAAACGCGGGCGGGAAGGCTCCAGGAGAACTGGGCAGCGCAGGCAACGCGGGATCAGGGGCACGCAGTGCGTTCAAGTTCCCCAACAAGGCGGGCAAGGCCACCAACATGCCTGCAGCGCCCCTGGTCAGTGACTGGGTGCATCCAGGCTGTGCAGTAGATACTTGCCCGTACTGGACCATGATGCGGAGTGTGTGGTGGGCTAGTGAAGTGGGGTCAGCTGCCTGGCCTGTGTGATCTGCACAGTGACGTAGGCACTGCTGAGTTCGGCATGGCCAGTCACACGGCCACAACACAGGCATGGAATGGATGTGCTGCAGGCCAGGCTTGAAAGAAACCGAGAAGCCAAGAGTCCCTCCCCTCCTGTGATCTGTATGCTGCAAATCATGTGTCCATTCACAAATCATGTGTCCATGCTGATGAGTCCTGACGTGGATGGACTGCCCAAGTGGTATGTCTTCTTAAGTCCCTTGCTTTCGTTTTGATCTTTTAGGTGATGCAGGGCACATCTGCGAATGTCATGTGACGACGAATCCCTTGCTATCGTTTCTTCGGTGTGTTTCACCACAGCCTTGTGAGCGCCTGTGTAAGGCGACCACACAGGTCCCCACACCGCATGTTGTTGCAGAAGAGCACTAGCAGTTGGTAACCGCAGACAACACGCTTCCTTGCCCTGGTATGCAGGCGCCGCACCAGGCTGGCTTTGTCCATGTGTCAGGCGAGGTCACACCGCAGTGGGAAATGATCCACAGAGGACAGGTGAGGCGCTCAAAGGCAGCCTTACATCCGCCAGAGGACACTACGAACCCCTATAATAGCTGCATGTCAAGCTTTACTGTGGGTGGCTGTACATGCAGTTTGTGGCCTGCGATGACATCAGATCTGTAGCACCATTGGTCATGCAATCTGCATCACCATTCATCAGCATCCAGCAACAAGCCCAGGCCGTGTGTTGTGTCTCCTGCACACTACGGGCTCGTCAATTGCTGGTCTTTCGATCAGTGCAAATAGACATTGCGCGGCCAGTGAAGCTGTCACGTGCATGTGTTGAATTCAGGTGGACTTGACTGAGTGCTGGGGCGATGCTGGGCGTGCACTGGCAGCCGCCCCGCCCAGCTGGCCGGTGCAGTTGGTGCTGCGGCTGCAGCTGCCTGGCTGCACCTCGGCTGCCACCCTGCAGCTGGATGTCAGCAGGCAGCTGGTCAGCGTGGTCCTGCCTGGAAAGTGAGTGTAGATGGAGCAAACTGTACGAACTTGAATGCATCCCGATGATGAGAAATTGTTTGCGTTCCAGGCACGCCTTTTGTTATGCAACCACGGCCACGCCCAGACAACAACAAGGGATTTGCAAATTGTGAGGGCTTGATTGAACGCAGCAGAGTGAATTCCCTTTGTCATCAAAATTGTTGCCGAACACTCTTGTCCCGACTAGCATTTGCCTACGTTCTAGCTCCAATGCTCATCACGAGTTATGTCATGCGCACCACAGGTTCAAGTTGGAGACTAGCCTTCCCTTTCCAGTGGACGATACCCAGGGCAAGGCCAGGTTCGACAAAGTGAAGCAGCAATTGGAGGTGCTGCTGCCCACACTGCCCCCTCCACCGTTACCCACACCTCCTCCGCGGCAGCTGGTTGAGGATGTCATCGTTAGTCCACAAGCTGGGGAGGAAGCCACGAGTGCACAGCAGCCGGAGCAGGAGCAGCCGCTGGAACAGCGGCTATCTCAGGAGGCTGGCAGCTGGAGCAGCGAGAAAGACGAGCAAGAGGACTGCGAGACAAACGCAACCGGCAGCGCTGGTACTCCGCAGGCTGCAGAATCTGTTGATCAGGCACTGACAGAAAACCAGCGGAAATGGGCTGAAATGCACGAGCGCGAGTTGCAGCAAAAGCAGCAGGAGGAGGCAGCAGCAGCGGCCGTTGCAAGTGCCAGCGTGAAAATTGATGACCCAAGCGAAACTGCCACGAGTTGCGAGGACATTCCGGCGTTTGAAGCATCTGCATCATGGGCCGGTGTGCGGAAGGGCAGGGTGTTTAAGTTGGGCGCATCTGGCCTTGGTTACTACCATGATAACAAGGTTGCGAGGTTCGAGACTGCCAGAGCTCTGCCTGGGGCGACGACAGGCAGCACGCAGGCTGCGCACGTGGCGGCGGCAGGGGTCCAGCTCAAGCCACGCCTGTGCAGCACACTGGCTGATGATCTAGATTAATGTGTTGGCCTCATTATTTTCATGATGAACGCTCCCAAACGAGAGCAAGTGATCCCGCCAGCAGGTCCAGCAGGTTGCCAGCATGCAAACTCGTGTTTTTTTTTACAGTTACCTTATCACTGGACTCGCATTCATTCAGGTCAGCAATAGCACATTGCATGGCAATCAAATTTTGGATATACGCCAACGTCTTGCACTGCTAATGTGGCACCGCCAGTGCGAGCCATTTAACATGACGACTGCGGTGGGCGGCTCCCACACTGCGGGCTGATGTCCACTGCTCCTCTTCTGGTGACCTTGTAGCTGCTTTGTAACGATGCATAATGGTACAACAAAGCATACACTGTGCCAACCAAAGCAAACGTGGCAAATCAAGCCGTAGCAACGTGCTGGTTTAAAACAAACAAGGCACCAATAGCTCTGTTCACTATGGGACTGAAAACCCAGGGCATGCGAGTTGGCTTGGTTGGCCACTGTGGTTGACGTACGATTGGCTGCTTGAGATCGGACCTGGTTCAACTGAACCTTTTGTAATCCAAGGCTTGGTTATGGCAACCGTTGTGTGTGCTGGACTGTATGTCAACCGCATGTTTGACAAGTGAACATTTGGTAGTTGCTGTTATCCGCCAACATGTGCTGGCTGTGACAAACCCGTGAACATTACATAACACACTGACGCCCTGTAAGAAGTCCAGTCGTTTGAACATGTCACGTCATGGTACGCCCTATCCCGCAGGTGCTTGACAACCAGTAGAGTATAATTGGAAATCAACAGTTGGACGTCGGGATTGTATCCCGCAGTTGCTTGACACACAGCTGTTTATCATATGTTATGATAGTTACGACCAGTAGCAGTAGATTGACAGTCAAAGCTGGGGGCTGTCTGTTCTCATCACAACCTCCGTTGGTGGCGGCGTGCGGGGTTGCGTGCATCTAGTGTGGCTGTGCTGCCGGGACCTTCCTGGTCTCCATACGCTTCATAGTAGCTCTGGCGCCGCCCGTCCTGCACAGTGGGCATGGGGCATGCAAGGACACTCAGACCACCCAACAACAAAGCATCGGCTGCTAAACCGCGCCAACCTCTCGAGTACAAGCTCAATGACAGTCATAACACATCCAACTAGGTCCAGCATGTGGCTATACAGGGTGGCTATAGAGTGTGCCACGGTGGCAGAATCATACAGAAAGCTCACAAGCCTGTGTACCATGGCAACTTAGACCATGCCGCGGTTGCTGTGTACCCAGCCTCCCTGTGACCCTGCGTAGTCCCGTTGATCGCGTGATGCCGACGGCCCGTGGCCCTCATGACTCAACAGGTCCCTGTCGCCCATCTGTGCACGCAGCTGCGCCACGCGACTGCCTGGGACACCCCGCCTGGTGGGCTCAACAATGGCATCCGGGTCATACCTGGAAAAGAAGCACATGCACCGATCGCATGTGATTGGTGTGTACTCCGTGGTGGTGTGTATTTGAGACTGAAATTCTGCGATCCCAAACCGGCCGTGCATTGCAAGGCACACTTGCATGCAGCGCACAAGCATGAGGCTCTGCCATGGCTTGCACTGTGAGCCCTTGCGTGCCGACTATGTGGCAAAGGCAGAGGTGGAGCTGTCTCACAAATGGCAAACTAAAGGCTCAAGCCCAACTACCTGAACAGTAGCCGGTACAGACCAAAGTACATGAAGACTAGAAACGCCACAAACGCCGTCATAAAACGCTTGCTGCAGGCAGGAACAACAGACAGGCCAAAACACAGTTGGCTCACCACATGGCAAAACCCAGCTAGCCACGCATGGCTACCACGTCAGGTCATGAGAGGACACTGGCAGTGAGACCAGTTCCTGACAAATGGCTGTTGTGGTGTGTAGCCTGACGGCTCTGCCCTAGTCAGTGCCGCCTACCCAACAGATATCTCTGGTCAGCTACGTCGCGTAACCCTACCAACCCCTAACCCTAACCCTACCTCGTCTGTAGTTCATTGTCCACCACCACCTTGGCGACCCAGCACATGACTGCACTCCATGACAGGCAAAGTGCACATATCAATGGCGCACACGGGATGGACACGGGCACGGCGAACATCAAGCCACAAGGGATGAATGGCCATTGGACGGCAGGACATGACATGCATAACACACCTTGAAAAGCACACGGACCAAACGCCTGGCCTATGTGTACTTGCAACACATGTGTACGACTGTACAAATTCACAGCACGACAAACATCCACCGGCCAAAAGAGGCTTGGTTTCTCAAGGTGTACCCGTAGCACCAACCGGGATATCACATGGCAAATTGCATGGCACAACCATTACAAAAGTCTCGTGCGGTCAGCTCAGAGCCGCGGATGGAACCATGAAAAGTCATGTAATGATGATGACCATGATGAGTCAGCTCAGATCTTGGCAGTGCAGTCAGTTCAGCGCTCACCTAGGCCCACAGGCACCATGAGGTACGGCGACATCTTCCCTGCACCGCGTGTGAGCAATACCTGCTTGGCATGATGGCTGCGGCCCGCAGCACTCCACGCTGCTACACAGCATTTGCAGGTTTGCCATACAACCGATAGCAGGCCATGACTCGCCCGCAGTCATCAGCAACCGCTTTGTCTGCTAAGCTGCTAGGCATTGGTTGGCATGAGTGGTTAACAAGGTGGCCACCATTATTACATAGCATTCGCAGGTTTGCTCGAAAGCATCGCATAAAAACGACTGTGTCTTACGCTTACTTGGCTACTTCGCCATGGCTGCCACTCTCCCTGGGCTTGCTAAGCTGGGCACATGCCATCAGGGCATCAGTCCCTGCATGTCTGCGCTGTGCCCATGACCTCGCTTGGTGCCTATCGTCTCTCAGATTATCACGGGAAATCTGAATCCAGTTGTAAGTGTAGCTACGCTGTTGTCAAAAGACATCCAAGAGTCAGGCTGCCTGTCCCAGCCCCTTGCATGAAAGATGTCTGCTCTGTGCCCGCGACCTCGTCTTACGTCTCAGGACGCGAGACTATTCCACCTGCCAAGTGCCCTGCGTCAGCTCCCTGCACCCTGTGCCCTGCATCAGCTGTTGAGTCCGGTACATCCAGCTTCGCCCACCTGCTGCTGTCCTGACGGCATCCACAGGCGCTGAGTAGGCCAGACCCCCAATGGTGACGATCTTGAGGAAGCCAGCCAGCACAAAGGTGATCTCAGGCCCGGGTAACCGGCGGCCAAGCGAAATCTATGCACATGAACAAACAGTAGTCAACAACAAACACAGCAATGCTGACCTTCGTCATGAATCACGCAACGAAAACCCTGACTACTGTCGTGAATGCAGAGATGCTGCCACTGGTACTGGCAGGAAAGTTTGTGTTGGCGGCTTGTTGTGTTGGGATTAATGGACAATTGAAGACCAGTAAACGCCGAAAAGCCACGACGCATGCCCAAAGCAGTCTCATACACATTTGAAGCTACACATCGGCCTAAGCAAGGGAAGCTGTCTGTATCAAGACAAGGTCATGACTGTGAACTGACAAGTCTGGTGTCTGGCCGGTGCAGCCAAAACCATGTGATTTCATCACCAACTGGCCACACTGCAGGCACCTGCCGCCTCATGAGAGTAGGCAGGCAAAGAGCCAGTCTGTCAAATGCATTGCAATAGTTGTTTGCTCCTCAGGGAATGGCCAGTCTTCATGCAGACCGAGGCCATGAGATGCCAGTGCGACAGCTTCCTCACCGCTTGTGGCCCCTCATCAGATGGATTGGATGCCCCTCCACTGTCTGCTGCTGCCTGAGCAGCACATGCACGCAGCCACACGTCCAGGGAGGTGTTGAAAACTGCACATTGTCAAATGAGCAGGGTTTCCGACAGCACACCTTGACCCGCAGAGGACGTCGCGCTATCAACCTCGGAGCATGGCGAGCCACACGCGCGCTACATAAGCTTGGAGCGGATGGGCTACAGGCTAGACTTGAAAGAAACCGAGAAGCCATATTATCTAGTGAGGCTTAAGTTGCACCGCAATGCATCACTTAAAAAGCGGTGCTCGCGTGTTTTGTCGTGTAAGGGAACACAGACGGTTTCTAACCGACTTTGGCGGCTGGCCCCGAGGTACTTGCACTTGTGCCACGTCTTTGGCTGATATATATTTAGTAGCAGTTCATGCACGACCAGGTCTGCTCACACCACGTATGCCCACCTCTGGACTTGGTTTGTGAGCCACAATGATGGCAGGACTTATCAAGCCTGAAGCTTAGGCAAAGGTATTCATGGTTCAACAGAGCTCACTTAACACACATCTACAGGTCCACACATCTTGAACATGCAGGCCACTGGCTTGAAGGCGCCTGCGGGTCCCAGCCTGATACACAGCTTGAATGCGCAGCCCGTGCATCTCGTGCTAGCCAAGGACCTTGCGAGGTCCGTCAGAGCAGGGCACCCATGGCTCTTCTCAGGTAGATGCAAAGCATGTTCGATGGCACATGTACACATTCCTTTCCTGCTTCTCCCCATCACACACACAGCAATCAGTGGTGTGTGATAGCCTCGGACATTGTCTGGCGCAGCTGCTGAACGTGTACATGGTGTTTGTCCTTTGCCAAATGCATTTGTTTGAGGTTGCATAATCTGCTGCCAGGCCACGGCAGCTAGCCGGTCTTAGAGCACACACTGGTTGACACAGTACATGTCCTCCTACCACAGTACATGTCCTCCCATTTTTGCTTCAGCTGTGTTTTCTGAAAACACAACCATACTAAGTACTAAAAACGTTGCTGGCAACGTTTGCTCAGTTGCAATCCTGTTGTGTTGACGTTCAGAACCAGAGCTTGCATGTTGCTGCCACAGAGGCCTTTGAAAAGCTTCCCCCCGCCGCGCCAGGGAGCATCGCGCTGATCAAGAACAAGGCAGGGGACATTATAGCAAAAGGTCTGGTACCGAACACTAGAACCATGAGCCTGGTGCCCATAAGCCTTCCCTTCCGTGGCGCACAGAACAGTACCAGGTGCACACCCTGTTTGCCTTAGCAAGGGTTGGGCTCTTCACAGCCCCCGTAGCACAGATTTCTAGCAAAACTCTAGTCTTGGTAGGATACGAATTCAGCAGCAAACCAAAACGACTATTTGGCCTCAATGATGAGACTCAGATCCAGCAGGCTGCAAGCGTGCAAATCATGTGCAGCTTTACCACAGGACAGTACTACGTGCCGTAACTCTACGTCTTGGAGTTGGATAACTGTCAACACTGTGCACCCACACGCCAACCGCAGGCATCTATGACCCTACTAGCCCCATACCCTTCAGGTATGAAATGCCAATCAATGGCAGCAACACACAGCAGTGCCTGGTACGCTTCTGTTGTAGGCCTGGCATGTGTTCCTGGCCAGGTGTGCGGCTGTGTGTACAATCATGATCACTGCTGCATTAGTTGAGCTCACTGCCCTTGCCAGGACGTGGCCATGTCTGACTGCTGACAAAGCAACCAGTACTAGGACCAGTGCTGCCGGACACCCCAGTTTCAGCCTGCCGCCACTAGCTACTGTTATTCTCTGTTGCATCCCCCAGTGACAGCAAGCATTGCATCAAAGTTGTTTGGCCCCTTGCGCCTGTGTCGATGTGCCCATGTGGCTGCCACACACAATCAACACACGCGCAATGTACACAACCAACCTAAGCCATCCATTCACCATTCACCCAACGTACACCCACAACATACACCCAACACCGACCATGCCTGTCTTCAAATCCCATGCATCAGGATCTTGGCAGTCATATGTCCAAGCGCCATGCGTCTGTCTAACTGCGTGCATCTGCCATGCCTCAGGAGCATGGCAGTGATGAAGGAGCGTCTGGATCCCTCCCTGGTGGCTCACAGGTGGGGTTGTGGCTCGCTGGCAGGTGATAGACCTGGGTTCAAATCCAGGTGATAGCGGGAGTTTGGACTTGGCACCAGCAATCCTTCGCAATGCGAGTGTGATGATGTTGTGTATGGAAAGCTTGAGTCATTGTCCGTTCGACTTGCCGGACGATACAGATGTAAAAAGGCATCCACTCACTCTCTCACTCTGCAACTCACAGGGTTGAGCGTGCTGCGGCCATGCGCTCGCGCGTGTTCCCCGACCCTAACACAACCAACGGGTTCAGACTATTCAATGGGGAAGGAGACGGCCTGCCAGGTGATGGCCGTTTGAATACGCACACGTGCATGCCACGTATTGTGTGCCATGTAATCCGGAGTTGATTTCACTCTGTAGGTCCCTGATAGGCTCGTACTGTGTCCCTCAGCTAAGTTTTAGTGTAGGCGTTCTCTTGGTAGTGTCACACTGTTTCTCAGGTGTCGGTTCACCTTCCGAGGTGTGCGTTCACAGCGATTGTATGCGAGATATCAAGCTCGTGAAAGTGTCTTGAAGTGGATGTCTGGTCCTGAACGGACACCATACTGTTGAGCTGTTGAGCGGGCATCAAGTCACCACGTTAGTTGCTTTGGATGTGCGATCTGTAGTTGAGCGGATACTAATCACAGCTTTGGCTGCTCTGCGATGTTATCCAGGCCTGGTGTGCGACATATACGCACACGCTGCCGTGCTCAAGCTGGACGGCCCGGGGCCGCAGGGCTTCTACAACACAGACGCCATTGCACAGTGGCTCGTGGCCAGGTTCCCGCACATAAGGACTGTCTACCTCAAGGTAGACAATAACCAGGGGGGAAGGACAAAGCACTCCATTTAGAGTTTCCCAACCCTAGCCCACAACTATGACGTCATGAATCTACTCTATACGTTAACGACTTGCCCTTATGATTTGCTCGTATTGAGAGGGCATAGCAGAGTTGGGCCCGCATGTGTGGCATGACTACCTGCCGGACGCTACCTGCAGCCTTCGTGAGATGCACTCAAGTGGAACCCAGTCGTGGTGCACTATTCAAGTCCACAACACGAAGGTCACACACATGTCAGGATTATCTTGGGGTTGTCCTTTGAAAACAAATCACTACGTTCATGCTCTTTCGCCAGGTTCAGCCAACAAGAACCCTGTTGACACAATGTTTAACATGGACGTGGCAGCTGAACCAAGTACTGTCATAGTTTAAGGTCTCTGCTTACTTGAGCCTCAAGCTATTCCTCACCGGTCCCACTGTGTCTCAGAACAAGAGCGGGTCGGAGGTGCGAGGGCGGTTGCTGCGCGGCGAGGATCCAAACACACCCGTCGTCTTCAGGGAGAACGGAGCGTTGTTCAAGGTAGTGCCATTCCCACAGGCTGTGCAGTAGAGCTAATCACAGGGCAGAGGGAGTTGCATTGCTGCAGGGACTACTCGACTTGTCATGATGCGTTTGGTCAATGTCAGAGGCCGTGATGTCATCGGTTACGATGAATGGTATGTCTTTGGTAATGTTCATGTTGAGACATGACATTCGAGAGACAATGAACATTGAACCATGCGGAGTTTCAGGCCATCTTGGGTCTCACGAGGTTTGAGGATAGGATAGCACCCCGAGGGGTGGCCACCACCATTACTAGCCAGGTGCGTCAAAATCCCTTCACTTGTAGGTTGAACGGGTTGGAGTTCCTCCCCTCGTGTAAAGAGACGGTGTGCTTAATGATACTCCGGATCACCTTTGAACTCAGTGCAGAGGATATGGTCCAGTCAATCTTTCCCTATCGCTCCTGTTCCTGTCCAGGTTGATATTGTGATGGGTCAGAAGACTGGTTTCTTTCTAGACCAGCGACACAACAGGGCCACCGTGGGCAGGCTATGCACATCCCACCAGAGCAGCACAGCGGGCGTGAGGATGCTCAACGTGTTCGGATACACTGGCGGTTTCTCCATCTACGCCGGCAGGTGTGTGAATGGGCAGGCAGGGAAGCATAAACTGACATGCATGCTTAGCCAAACGACTGCAACATTGGACATGCGGTAACAGCTTTGGCATCAGCTCTGAGAACCAAACACACGCCACAAGCTGGTGTACAATGACACGCTGGCAGCTGTACTGTTTAGCTTTGTTGTGTTACCATGATGGTCATGAATTGATCACCATCCAGGTACACCCAACCTGATGCTAAGGGTGGTCAGGCGCATCACACATCCTCTGCTATCCACTTGGTATCAGTAAAAGTGATATTTCTGTGTACAGGGCACAGCTTGCCGTATCATGCAAAAGTGTGGGCCTGGCCTGATAGCAGCCTAGTGACCTGCACGATAGGGGTTTGTGTTGCACCGAAGATAATTGTGAAAGCGTACCAAGAATGGTTGTCACAGTGCTGCCCTTTCAATCTTGCCCATGTGGTGCACAGGGCTGGCGCTGCGCGCGTGACCACAGTGGATCTTGCCCCTGTGGCCATTGAATTCGCCGAGCAGAACTGGGACCTGAACGGCCTCAAGGCCCACAGACATAACGCACAGGTGCGACGGGTATAAAACACGCGCACAGAGCTGAGGGATGCATTTGACGGTCTGCCTGCATGTGGTTCCTTCAAGTCAAGTGTGCCCTGCTTGCTCCCGTTGCGTGTTGCAACACCTGTTCACATCAGAGAAGCCGTCAAAAGACATAAGATGGAATGTACCCGAAGCAAGGAAGACAAAATGCATGATGGCAAACAATCACAGGCTGGAAGGCAGGAGGAAGCACACTGTAAAACACGAGCACAAACAGGGAAAAAAAAGATGTCTGCCAGTTCTGGGACAATTCCAACTATTGTAATGTGTGTAAGGTGGTGATGGACCAGGCTGGGGGATGTGTTTGCTGTTTTGCCTCTACGTTGCTCCCACTACTGTTTTGCCTCCACGTGATTTCCCTGTGCCTTGCTTGTCCTCGTTGCTTGTTGCCTGCAGACTGCTGATGCCTTTGCCTTCCTTGAAGCGGCTGCGTTTGGAAAGGAACGCTGGGACGTCGTGGTTGTGGACCCACCCTCGTAAGTGTGTGACCCAGAGAGTGTGATTTGGGTGTGAGCATAGGCATGTTGCTGAAACACCGATCAGGTGTTTGGATATCTGGAGAACAGCAGGACGATGCCCAGGCAACCAGTGGCGCAGAACAAATGGCACGTTATGTGGGCTGTGTTTATCACGTCACCACTTGCCTAGTAACGTCCACTTTCCTTTGAACAGGTTGAGGCGACCCCATCACTGGACTGCTATCAATCGCCTGGGGCTCGTGTTGAACAATCGACCCATTACCAGCAGCTGTGCGTCACAGGTTTGCACCCAACAAGCAGTCTGTGGACAAGGCCAGGGTGAGCTATGAGCGCGTGTTCAGCCTTGCTGCACGTGTGGTGGCTCCAAACGGCATCATCGCTCTTGCCTCGTGTAGCAGTCACATCACACCACAGGTAGGCGGGCTAGCGTCAGCTACTCCAGCCACCTGGCTTTGTTGATTGTACTGCAAAAAAGACCACGAATGTGAAGACTATTTCAACATCAGCATCAATGTGTACAGGCCAGCAATTGGTTCAAACCAGGACACGGTGGCCCCGTACTGGCTTGTCTGTCACGTGCTGAATCAGTGCAAGTCGTGATCGGTTTGTGCAAACAAAACTTTTTTCTCTCTCTGTGCCTGTCTAACAAGCTTCATCATGTCTTTGGCATGTACCGCAACAACACAACCCATCTGCTAACCCGTTCCTGCACAGCCTGCTCTACGCACCGAAGTGATCAGCCCACTGCCTTGGATGCACGTCTGGTGGCTTGCTGTCGCGTGTGTCCATAGGTGTTCGGTGAGATCTGCAGTTCCGCGCTGGCCCTGGCCAGACGCCGCAGCTACTGTCTGATGGTGGCCGGGCAGCCGGAGGACCACCCGTTCCCAGCAGCTGCAGAGGAGCTGCGATACCTCAAATTCAATGCCTACCAGCTGGAGGGAGGTTGAGTATAAGCTGAGGTCTGAAGGCCAGGGTCGTAACGTGAAACCCTGCTTTCTGTTCAACCTCAGTGCCCAGCTATCTTGCTGCCTGAACCTGACGACACATCCCTGACGTCTACCGACAGGCATGTGCACACACAAGAAAGCCACTGGCCATGAATTGGCTCCGGTTACCTGCTTAGGGCCATTGAGGACTGAGAGCATTTGGGTGTCTCAGAGAGCAGACAGGCCACAGTTTCCTGTGAACTGGACACAATATATCTGCCGACAGCAAGAATGGCAATGCCCAGATAATGGCTTCTGCAACCGTTGGATAAATTACTTGCTTATCAAACACGCTGGGGACACTCACAAGCATTTTGTTTGTTTTCCGTTTTGTGGATGCAATCAGACGGAGATGTTGAGACATGACATTTGAGAGACAATGAACATTGAGCCATGCATGTTCTCAGGCCAGCTTGGGTCTCACAAGGTTTGCGAATAGGATAGCACCCCGAGGGGTATACATATATATAGCAGGTGTGTCATGACCCCCTTCCCTTGTATCTGTTGTGTCACTTGATGAGCGCCACGTTTTTTTGCTGCTGCGCTCTGGTACTCTGTGCCCGCTATGGCCCAGCTGGCAGAGCCAGGCTGCGGATGCGCATTGCCTCACTACATACCGTTGAGATTTGATTTTGGTTGACAGCTCGCTGTGAACCAGTGTACGCCTAGCAACCAGCTGTGGATGGCCAAGGTGACACGCTGACCCAGAGTCAACCGTGGTTGCGACCACCCAATGTGCGACGACTGAGGTCTTTCAAGCATGTGGCCACAGCCGGGTAACATTGTTGGGCTATGCTGAAGATCGTCCATGCACCTGGAGGTGTAGTGATAAGAGCATCAGGTGGTGCTACACCTCCCAGTGGTGTAGGGGTTGGGGGCAGAGCGACCAACCACCATTGCATTGACCAGTCTGACCGACGAACAGATTGTACATCGAACGGATTATCAAAGCATTGTCTTGGATCATATTTGTGCCAGGTCTGCCACTGGGCTGCCTTGCAGTGCAGCTGACAGGTTTCTTCAAGACGTTTTCGTTCGCTTCGGTGAAGTCTCATCGTCGATGCCATTCCTGGGGCCTCAATAGTTATGACGAGTACCGCACTGTAGCAGGTCGTAAGGATGGGCTGCGCTTCTTCACAGCCCAAGCCCACTGGCCCCATCGTTGTTAATGCGATTCAACGCGGCAGCGTCGCGGAGCTGCGTAGTTTGCTAGGGAAAACATCACCTGAGCAGCTTAGGGACAACAAGGCAAGTAAACCCACCGATGGTGACAATTCGCCACATTCTATGCTGTTTCTTGACCTAACGAAGCGACTTCCCCACAGGAGCTCGCTTTGCTGCTTCACGAGGCATGCCAGCATATACAACCCGGATGCGTGTCCGAATTGCTGCGAATGGGGGCTCCTTGCGACGTGAAGGACGAGGTGGGCACTCAGTTGGATCCATTCAGCCGGTCATCGTCTTGGTAACGCAGCAGGAACGCGCAGCCAGCAGAAGCGGCAGACGCATGCGCAGTCAGCTCACGATTGTGTTGCTTCAGATGATAAGGCAGACAACGTTCTCGGCAATGGGCCGCGTAAGGCATGGAGGCATGCTAGTACAGGTGGCAGGAAGCCAATCCATAGATTTGGCAGACTGGCGAAGGGTTCGAATTACATTACGGGCTCATGTCAAGCTGCTTGGGAAACCATCTTGGAGGGGCCGATGGCCAGGAATACCCCCTAAGCATCTGTAGCATACTCAACCTCATACCAAATACGTGTTGCTGCAGGCGAGGCGCAATGCACTGCACGTCCTGATCCTTGCGGCAGCCAAGCAGGAGGCGTACAGCTCAAAAGCCACACAGGCTCATGGCATGATGAAGGAGATTTTGACACATGCATCCATAAATGGCAGGTAGGTGTTGGTAACTGGCTGGCAGCAGCCGGTGACTGGTGCCATGCTGGCTTCTGCATGCAGGTACGTTCACGGTGCTGATCAAATCTGAAGAAGAGGTTACATGCTGCTGCCTCAGACTATTGCTATTTCTTAGGAACGTTGTTCACATGCCTGTGCCGCATATCACTGCCACAATTCCAGCGCGCTGGCGCGCAGGTAGGTATACTGGGTAGCCAGGGCACAACGAGTCAGTGCTTCCATGAATCAGTCCATCCATGTGGCACCAGCCAGCACCTGTTTGGGGCTGCCTGGATAGCAGGATTTGATCACTCGTTTCTCAGAAGTTGAGCGCCAGCAAGCTGCTTGCTGCCGACCAGCAGGCAAACAATGATCAAATGTTGTTGATGGTGCTTTGCCATGCAGGCTGTCTGCTTTGGATAGCCATGACCAAAATGCAACGCCTTTGCTCTTAGCCGTGTCCAAGCAACAGGACGCTTTGGCTCATGAGCTCTTGGCAGCAGGATGTAAACTAGCAGCTGTGACTTTGAGGGAGAAAAACAACGTGCTGCATTTATCCGTCTCTAACGTCCGCCAGATGAGGGAACTTCTTGAGGTACGGCGGAAAGGCGCAACCAATCATGGACAGGGAAAAGACTGCCAACCTTCCAGCTTTGCGTGCAGTTCGCCATGGGCATGTACTAGCATGGTCGGGTCAGAAAGTGTGCAAGGGTATCAGCTTGCTCAGTCAGATCAGATCAGATCACATGTGTGGGGCAGCTCATGCACACATGCTGCTGTTGTCACGCCCTGCAGTACTCCGCTAACGCACGGAACACATCCATGCTTGTGAACGAGGCCAACCAGGACGGCAACACGCCCCTCCACCTGGCCCTCCTGGCCCTCAGAGACCAGCCCCACTCGTACCACGAAGGCGACCAAGCAACCACACAGCAAAGTGGTCACAGCGTGGCAGCCTCCATGCTTATTGAAAAGGGCTGCTTCATAGACGTGCCTAACAGGGAGGGCCAGACAGCTGTGTCCCTTGCAGTGGACTGTGCTGTGAGGGCCATTGAGGCTGCAGCTGCCACGGACCAGTGTGTGGAGGTGCTGCTCACCATAGCCAAGGGGAGGGTGGCCAGCACACCGGACATCTTCAACCATCTAGGGGGCAAGGTACGGTTTTAGACGCGCCGGCACTACCTTTGGTACTATTCGACCTGTGTGCATCTCTTTGGGCATGGCTTTTGGGAATGCTTGTCTTGGCGACTGGGTTCTGGTTTTTGGGCACGGTGTTGTGGGCATTGGACAGATTCTCAGACTCAAACGAGACGCCATGTGCCATGCTGTAGGATAGCAGGGCAGGGCTGGATGGGACATCTATCTTTGCGTCAAACTGCAGCGCTGGGGTCGTCGAATACGTCTGTGCATACATGACTTGTTCATAGTACATAATCCCATGTGCTGCATGCACACACACTCCTATGTGCTGGATGTCTGCAGGGCAAGGCGGCTGTCCACGTGGCTGCTCAGCTGGGGCACGTGGTGCTGCTGAACACCTTGGAGACACGAGGGGCGCGCATGGACGTGCATGATGCAGACGGCCACCTGCCAGCAATCATGGCCGCACAGGTACGGTTCCTACATTCTCCCCTACTCACGCCCAGTCGAGAGGGTGGTGCAGGGATGCGTGCAGGCATGCCTGCAGAGTATGCACAAAAGCATGAGTTGTCCTCTTGGGGCGGGTGAATAGACCAGACCAGGTTATTGTTTGACATAGAAAGGTACCTGTGACTTGTGCTCACACTGCCAAGGACATGTGCGTAGTTGGCCATCATTGTTCCACCTCTTGGGGTGGTTGACGAGACCAGAACAGGTTGAAAATCTGAGACATGGCGGTATCATGACATCACCCATCTACCTCATGCTATTGTATGCTCCATGGACCGCAGGCTGGCCATAAGCTTGCGCTCAAGCGCATGCTAGGTCACTTGCGTGCGGATGCCCTGGGCCGAGACCGCAGCGGGGCATGTGCAGCCACAGCGGTTTTCCTTAACCCAGTCTTCAGGTAAACGGCCCCAGCATGTCAGGTACATCAGGTTACTGTCCAGTGCTAGTACCGTCGTCAGCTAGTTTCTTTCTGAAGCTCACCAATGTCCTTTCACCAACGCCGCCAGCTGGTAGAGTAGCCAGTCCTCCTTATCCCTGTGGTGTGCTGAGCCCAGTCTGACCTAGAGATCTGATTGTTGCACATTGTACAAGAGGATCACTTCCACACATGGCAAATGGCTTGCTGGTTGGACAGCAGCTTAGTGTTAGGTGAACTTCGTTCGGAATCATTCACTCTTCTTGTGTAGCGTGGCAAAGCGCTCATGATGTAGTGCGACATGCACACACACTCACACAGCTGCTGCTCCCTGCCTTCAGTCCTGAGGAGGTGCGGGACATCCTGATGATCGTGATCGCCGGCTGGGGCGAGCAGCAGCGCCTGGCGGCCCAGCCCCTGCTGTGCCTCGCCTGTGAGAGAGGGCTGGTGGATATCGTCATGTTGCTGGTGGAGCAAGGACAGGTGTGTGTGTACTTTTGTGAGGGGGGGAAGGGAGAGCAAGAGCGAGTTGAGAGGGCAAGAGTGCAGGCGAGAGGAGGGAGGCAGAGCAACAGCTGATGTGGAGGGTATGTGCATGTAAAATGCAGAGCAAAGGGTAATGCTGGGAGGACAAGAGAGCATGAGATTGTAGGTGGAGCAACAGTTCATCCAACCAGGCATGTGTGCACACTCGGCAGCAATCCCGCAGTCACTATCCGACGTGGCACTTTGCCTGCAAGCTGTGGGTTCAAGGGGACATGGCACTTTGTTGTTGTTGTTGTTGTTGTTGTTGTTGTTGTTGTTGTTTACATGGCCTTCAGCCCGGGGAGGACTGCTCAGGGGGGGCAAGGGAGGCAGGGAGGAAAAACAAATAGGACAACTGTTGAATGGACGTGGCACCGGACGTGGCACTTTGCCTGCAAGCTATGGGTTTAAGCTAGCGTTCTTTTTGCCATTGATTTGGCTGCATGCCTTGGGATAGAGCCAGACAGCCGTGTTTCCTGCATGGCGCACCAATGGTTACAGCCGCTACGCATGGAGCGCTTGCCGCCCTTGCTCCTGTCCGCAGGTGGCTGCTGACGTGCCGGGCACTGGCATGAAGCCTCTGTCCGCCACAGTAGCTGCACACTGCAGCATGTCCAGCCAACAGCTGGTCAAGATAGCAGAGCTCCTGATGGAACACGTGAGGGGGGCAAGTCACAGGGTTTGCAGTGCTGCTCAACTTGCCTACAGTTCAAACCGTTTGTTCACCCGGTTATATACTGAGCAGGAGTTGTTTGGCCACATGCCAACATTGATATGCTGCACTTCAAGGCCTTGCTACCGGCCAATGGCTGGAGTGCCTCCCTTGTAGGCTGTGTGAAGGTTTCATGAGCCAGCAGCCAAGGGCATGCGTGGTGCAGTCCGACCGCATATCACCCCGACTTCCGCTTCTTTCGTTTTCTGTATGATTTCTGTATGATTTGTAGCACGTTTGCCAGCTGGAGTGCCTGTTGTGCATGCAGGGTGCTGACCCCGTTGCCGAGGACAACACCGGTGCCACCGCTCTGGGCCAGGCGCTGGACGCAGGCCACCTGGACATGGCCATGGTCATGCTCAGGGCGCAGAGGTAGGCGTCAACAGGCTGGCTGGACAGTTCTGGTGCATTTGCAAAAATGAGAATGTGAGAATGAAGCGGAGTTTTGCGTTTGTGTAGTGCGCCCTTCATTGGGTTTGGGCAGTCTGTCGGGCGATGTGAAAGTATGGTCGACCCTAGGCCGTGGCAGTTACCATAACAAGCATTTGAACAGTATTTAAAGGCTTGTACATTGGGGATCCACCATGCAGGTAAAAGCAGCTCATTTTGTTGAGCAGCCAGCGATTGCCTGTAATCTGTGGATGGTCTGCCCTTATGGACTGTGTTTGGATAGGCTCACCCAAGCGTGTCTGTCAGAGCACACTAATGCAGCTAGTATGATGCATCATCACTCTGCCAACGCTTTACTGCAAGTAGGCCCTTTTGTTGCTTTTGTTGCTGCTGCAGTCAACACGTGGACTATGTGTCTCCCAACGGCAACACAGCGCTGTTCCTGGCCATCCGCCAGGTGCGCATCCACAGCAATGCACCCGCTAGCCATGCCCTCACCAAGTTGTACCTCTGCATTGCTGGATGCATGCTTCTTGATTTAAGGGCTGGAAGCTGGGTGGTGCATTCACTGAAACGAACATGTATTCTAGCTTTGGAGCAGGGTCAGTTCAACACCACCAGCATGCACCAAAACACGGGGATTCAGCTAGGATGGTTTCTTGCAAACTGTTACTACTTGGCAAATCCGTGAATTCCATGTAAATGATGATGAACGCGCGTGTGTTAATGCACAGGGCTACACTGCGCTTGCCAGTGAGTTGCTCTCTTTCAACGCCAGCACCGGCCCCAGGCCCGGGCTCAGCTACATCCCGCTGCACGTCGCCGTGGAGCGCAGGATCGTGGCCATCGTCGACATGCTGCTCAACACAGAGCAGGTTCGTGTGTGCCATGGTCATTAACGGACGCATTGAGGCCTAGGCCTTTGGCATCAGCTAACAAGTTAAGCCCTAGGTCTCGCTGAAATGTGCCACGCATGGTCAGGGGTGGGCTCACCAGCAGTTGCACCTGCTAGCTTCACGCGCTGCCACCAGGCACACCTGAGATGCAGACCGCTGTTATACCTACCTTGATAAGTGCTCAGCTGCAGATGACTACTAAGACAAGTGGCCCAAACACAGATAAAAGGCGGTGGGCCGTTTCTCTAGTGTCATGCCTCAAGTACCTCATATGCACATGCTTGAGCTGCCTCACATGCCTCACATGCACATGCATCATATGCATGCAGGGTCGACAAGCGGTGGCTGTGAAGGACGCGACCAACAAGTCCGTACTTGACTACCTGTGGGCCGGCTGGACGGCAGTCACCGCCTCTCTCACGCCCCGCGCCCGCGCCCCCGCCGCTGCCACACCCACCACCCCTTCTGCAGAGATCTCCACACTTATGGAGATCGCACGATTGCTGCTGCTGCACCCAAACTGTGACCCCAACGGCTTGGATTTGCAGGTATGTATGGTGGAGGCAGGGCAGGTATGTGCTCAAACCATACTTTGGGCAGGTTTGCGATTGCCATGCCTGTAACGCCGATATTGACGTTTGGAAATCTCCCGGCTGCTGCTGCTGCACCCAAACTGCAACCCCAATGGCTTGGACCTGCAGGTGTTCAGCTGTGGATCCAACCGCTATCATTTTTACGTTTCGAAGTGATGCTTTGTGCGGATGTGCAAATGTCATGTAATGATGCTGGCAATGATGCTCATGATGTGTGCGGCTGTGTCTGGGTGCTGTGCTGTGTGGGCATGTGGTGATGCTTCTCCCAATGGTTCTTGCTCAGAGTTGCGAGCCTGCTCTCCACCAATCCCACTCTGGCCAGAGTCTGAACATGTCAATCTCACCATGAACAATAAATCGCCCCGGCTTGGGAGGCAGTTGGCCGTTGGCGATGCCACAAGATGTAGAATTTGAGGGAAACATCACTATCCTTGCATGGCCCTGCACCTGCCAAACATCATCGTCATCATTATCGCTGCTGATGCAGCTGCTGCGCTGCTGCTGCTGATGATAATGCATGACAAATGCATCGTGAGCTCTTTTTCACGCCATGTGTGGTGATTGTGCTGTGCTGCAGGGCATGCGGCCCCTACACTGGGCTGTGCAGCTGGACCAGCCCAACCTGGTCAAGCTGCTGGCGGAGCGAGGCATGGCACTCAACCCCAACCTGGTGGATGGCAAGGGATTTACGCCACTGTTCAGGGCTGTGGAGAAGAGCAGCCAAGAGCTGGTTCAGGTGCGCATTGCTTTTGTGAGCTGGCACAAAGCAGTGATGGCCAGCAGGTTGCCTTCGCCCTTGTCTCTGCTGAGCTCGCAGGTGTGCATAGCTTTTGGGGGGTAGGCGAAATCGTGCGTTCAAATTTACACCTGTTGTATGCTGTAGTCAACATGCACGTTGCTGGTGTCACTCATCTCATGGGCGCCAGCCAGAAGCATCCCCTGGGTTAACCGGAGCACTGCCAAACTCATCATACTTCTACGCCAATTCATTGGAATGAAAGACTGCTGTTAGCACAGTTCAAACACGCAGGGTCCAGTCCAACATGTTGTAAAGGCCGTGACGGTGACGTTGTTTGGCTGCAGACCATGCTAGCCGAGCTTCCCACGCTGGACCTTAGCGCCACCAGTCGCGTGCCGGGAGTGGAGCAGGGCGGCACAGTGCTGCAGGCAGCGGTGGCAGCGGCCAATGTGGCGGTGGTGAAGACACTCATCACCAGGAGGGGCGTGCAGGTGGACAGAAGATCCTTCGACCTATGCCTACGGTAAGAGCCAGTTACCACAGCGTGTTTGGGGAGACTGCTGGAGGGCACAGGGAAGAGGACTGCAGTTGAAGAGTGTAGACTACGGCATGGGCGGCAGGACTGCAGCTTGGGGGCATAGACTAGCGAACAGCCTCTGTTCTCTGTCCTGTTCGGGAGCACAGGCTTGGGAGTCATGAAATAAGTCATGTAGACGCAACTACGGGCTAGCACACCATCTCAGACGAACGGACGGCAGATGAGACTTACACGACCTTGGCCAAGGGTCCAGCTACTGAATGATTTTGCATCCATGCACACACTGACCAGCAGGTGCACGAACCCACACATCCACAAATCTGCTGTGGCAGTCAGCCTCTTGCCTTGAATTCTGCCTGCTAAGCTTCCAGCTAATTGGTGCAGTCCTGGGTTCTTGCTATGAATCTCATCTGCTGCACCTGCCTTGATTTTTGTTGCGTTGGACAGATTAGTGGGTACCAAGCCTGCCGCCTGCTCCGAGATCATGGCTGAGCTGTTACAGCCTAACCGCATGGGCGGCATAAGCCTGGCGGCCGGCCAGCAACCCGCACCTCCGTCTGGTGGTACGGCCGACGATGACGGCGAGCCGGCCCCGCTGCCCCCGCTGCACCTCGCTGTGTACCACAACCACCGGGAGCTGGTGCAGCTACTGGTGGTGCGGGCAGACGCCTATCTGGACGAAAGGGATGCTTATGGTATGACGCCGTTGCATTATGTGAGTGACAAAATCAGGCTAAGCCGTCATGCAAACACTTGTTGACATAGCCTCCTTAAGTATGGCCTCGTAAACAAGCTGCATAGTTTACTCTCTGTGAGGGATAACAAGTGCCTCGCCGCGCCGTAGCACAGGCATGGCATGCAGGTTGTAGGTGAAGATAGTAGAGCCATCCAGACTCGCTTTCTGTGCTCCAGGTTATGCCATGTCTTATCGATGCCACAAGTGTGGCTGGCGCTGATGGCCGGCTCTACGGAGGCAAAACTACAAAGCGTTACTACTTTACGTGTCTGGCTGTTTATGCGCCTTCTGCGCTTACGCTTACTGTTTGTGGAAAAGGATAGCAACTGCCTCACAGACTGATATTGAATAATTCTGTTCGGTTGTCTGTGCCCCTCAGGCAGTTGAGCGTCGTGCATACGAGGCTGCCACCAAGCTGGTTGCCCTGGGCGCGCGTGTGAGCGAGCTGTCCTGGGGCCCCTCGGGCACCACCCCCCTCATCGCTGCTGTGTCAGCACTGGACACTCAGGTAAGAGCTTGCATTGGACACTCAGGTAAAAGCTTGCACCGAACGTGATGACATCGACCCACGTCAGAAGCCTACTGGCTAGCAAACCTTCATGCTGCTGGGACTAGGCAACAGCAGCAGCAGTGAATTGCCAGTGCCTCTGCTCAGCTGTTATATGTTTGCCCTTGTTATGTCACTGTGGGTGGACAAAGCTGCTGCCTGGCTGTTTGAAATGTGCATTTACAGCTTGTTTTTGTTGCTTGTTCGCTCCCCTGCTGGGCTGGTGCCTCAGTTTGAAGCATGTGTGTGTAAACAACTGTGGTAAACTTGCATGTGCAGATGGTGAAGGAGCTGCTCAAGAGCGAGGCGGGTCTGGAGATTAACCAGACTGACGCCAAGGGGCTGGCAGCGCTCACCACCGCCATACGCGCACTGCTCATGCCCTCGCGGGGAAATGTGAGTCACAGGGAGTTGCAGGGATTGGAGGGGATACTGCTGACGATTGCTGGTTGGGAGAACGGTGGTTTGGACTTGCAAGAAGCCAAAATGACATGATAGCTGCGTTGATTCAACTTCAAATGGAATCCAACTCCGTGCAAGAAGATGCACACATTTAATCTTGCCATGGGGTTCCAGTGCATTTCATTAGATTTCCAACCGTTCCTGTCATTCTCTTCATTGTGTGCAGCATGTCACCCTGGTGCCGATCCAGGCATGAGTAGGAGGTCTGCGGGGCTCAATCGCTTGTATTGAATGAGAGTGACTGGCAGGCAGCTCACACGCAACAGTCTCAGACCTCCCGACACTTGGCGTATACTGAGTCCCTGCCACGTTTACAGGACGTGCACCACCAGCGTGTGCTCGACGCTGCCGCGGACATTGCCCACCGACTCATCAAGGCGGGTGCGGACATCAACAAGCCGCAGATCACGGGCCGGCAGTGGGTCTGCAAGGAGGCGGATGGCTGCGAGAGCATGGCGTCAGAGAGCTCACTACCCAGCCAGCCGGGTGGGTGGCGCTAATCAGAGCCATGATTACAGTTTGCGATCATATTTGGGTGATAGTCTATTATTGATGTTTGCCATGGGCTTGAACTTGAACGGTGTTACGAATTTTTTGCCGCTCGTGCATGCCTACCTTCCAAAATACGTGCAGATTGCAAGCACAGCCTCCAGCTTCTTGTCCTGCCTTGCCAGCCACACGAATTGCCTCTCCCACGCTCGTGCATGCCGATTATGTCTCCCAGACCCACCCCTTATCGGATGCCGTCTGCTGCAAGGCTTTACCCCTGCCTGCCTACCCCCTGGCCACCAACATGCGCGCTCCTCTCCTCACTCCCACATGTGCCACGCCTGTTTGTGCCTGCCTGTCTCGGCAGGCACTCCAATCCCAGTTCCAATCTCCCCCATGCCAGCAACTGTCTCTCCTCTGCACGCCCTGGGCATGGAAGACGACCCACTCACCCCTCTCCAGGCAGCCATCGGCATGTCTTGCGTGCCCGTGGTAGAAATGCTGTTACGGGAAGAAAGCGTGGACATGTCCGGAGCAGTTGGCGGCCTGCCTGCACTCCACATGGCGTTGCGTGCGGTACAGGCACCTTCCACTTACGTTCTCCACCACGCCCCAAGCAATAGCATCAACGAGGAGCCTGGCTCGATGGACGGTCAATGGAAGCTGGGTTTTGGTGATAAGGCCGGCGCGGCTAGACGCTCCCCGCTCATGCCGATGCAGTCGAACGGCGGAATGGTGGCGGAGCCAAAGCTGAACAGTTGGCGGATTCTCAAGAAGGTGGCGATTGATGACCGGGTGGACTTGTTGCAGCCGTGCTTTGCGCTGCAGTTTGGCGGTGCACGCGGCCCAAGCGTGATCACGCAGCTTGCACAGCTGGGCGGCAGCGATGCGGTTTCACTGGTGAGTGTAGTGGCTGAGTGATGCGTGCAGTGCCTCAACAAAGGGTGGGCACGCCATGCTAGCACAAGCTAGTTCTCAGTTTCATGGCCTTCAGTTTGGGGCCTGCTCAGTGGAGGTGCTCGCACTACTAGGTGCAGTGGTTGCATGAGGCATCAGAGGAGGGTGGGCAGGCCACGCCATGTGATATGTGTGCAGTAAAGTGAGCAGGCTGCGATCACAAGCTAGGCAAAAGAGTTGATTGCAAACGTGCGCAATGTCGCCCAGCACAGGAGCAAATCAAATGGGTACGGCGTGTCTTATGTAACCGCATTCAACCACCAGCAGCTCACTGCATGTACGGACATGGGGGTCATCTCATCCTGTCAGCCTCGTTGATGTTGTTGTAAACATTACTCCTGTAATAAGGTATACCGAGCAAGTGTGTGCTTTGCGCCTGTACAGGCACGTGACCTGTTGGCGTGTGGCCGTGAGGTGGCCATCAACTCTTGCGATCACATCACTGGGGAGACAGCGCTGCATGTGGCCGCCAAACGGGGCGACAGTGCCATGATCGAGGTGCTCACGTCAGCAAGGAACATCGAATTGAACGCCTTGGATAAGTTGGGCAGGTGCGCTGACCATTGGGCCTGCCGAGGAGGCTAAAAGCTTGCCCTAGGTTGGAGTTGATTGACAGTTACTGGAGAAAATCGATGCTGCAAAAGTTCATGCCCATGCAGCGACCAATACAGGTGCTTGAGCACGTAAGATGTTGATGCTGAAGCTTGGCCAGGGCTATGAATAAACGCTAGAATGGAATGCTCAGTGGAACGGGGAAGAGTTGCAAACGTGCCTCGTGGTTGGCCATGCCTGCAGGTCTGCGCTTGCATGCGCGGTTGCATCAGACGCCGTCTGTTGTGTGCGCACATTGCTGGCCCAAGGGCGAAGCAACCTGCATGCCAAGGCCCCCTTGGACCCGTGTGCTTGCGGTTTGGATCCCAGCTTCAGCCCCATGGCACAGGCTCTGGCTTTGCCCACAGCAAATGCTTTGGAGTCTCTGCTCCACGGTACACGACATGGAAATAACTTGCACGCCCCGGAATCAGTGTCCGCCTACAGCGATCAAGGTGTGGTTCATGCAGGGCTTTGGCTAACGGCCAGATACTTAGCATGAACCTTTGCGCTTCCATGCGGCCACATCCTGATGGAACCAGAACAGCACGGCATGGATTGATCTAGTCGGTTGTTTGTTGGCGCATGCTCCGACGGTTTACTTCTGCTTAAAAGAGCCAGGATGTTGGATTGACAAGTGCGCTTGGCGGGTTCCATCGCAAACCAGTGTTGTGCTGACGTGTACATTGCCTGCGCCGCCTGCAGGCACAGACTACGACCTGCGTGCCACCATCCAATCATCCAGTAACGCAACCAACCAGCCCGCATATGACCTTGCCGCCCTTCTTGCCACTCCCGTCGACACCCAAGGCCGCACACCCATCCTCGCTGCATTGATTGCCTACAAACTGGAGCATGCTCTCCTGCTGGTCCAGGCCGGCGCTAGGCTTGATGTGCGCACCAGCATGGCCGTGACCGCTCCCGCCTCTCCTGCTGGGCCGCCTTCTGGCAATTTGATGGGAATGTTGAGCGGAGAAATCCCCGCCACGCCTGGCGCTGCTGCGGCTGTTGTGCCCCTAATCACTCCAGGCCGGACAATCATGCACACGCCCTTCAGTCTTGTGTGCCAGTACATCCGCAACTTAGAGAGCAGCAGGGACAACAACAAGGCCAAGCTTGAGCAGGTAAAGGCAGCTGCTATTTGTTCTTGGTGTTATTTTCTGCATCCGGGCATTGTTTCAAGTCAGTCCACAAGCAATCAATAAGGAACTTCATGGGCCATCACTGTATGCAACAGTGAACGCCGGACTGTCCTTGTGGTGCAGTTGGTAATGCGCATGGTCTGCTTAAGCACTGGCTCCTGACCAGGATTGCGTGTTCGGTGTGCGCGTGTGTTTTACATTTGAAACGTTCCTCAAGTGGAACAGAATATGGCGTACACATCATCCTGTGTGTGCAGGCCTACCGGCTCGCCGTGATGATGGCGGAATCGGAGTCAATGGATGTGCAGGATGGCAGCGAGCTGCAGTGGGCAGTGCTGTCTCGCTACGCCAAGGCAGTCAAGCCGCTAGCGGAGCGTGCCCAGCGGGCCGGAACCATTAATGCAAAGACAGACCTAGTCAAGGGCCGCAAGTAAGTCTGAGACTCGGCCTGTCAGCCTGTGTGCAGGATTGTCGCTAATGACTCTGAGCCTGCACCATTGGCTGCGGCGTCCGGACGGCGATCCGCGGAATGGCTGCAAACACGGCTTGAACCTGCAAAACCTGGCCAAATGCTGCGTATTGGATGCGGACTGCCCATGGAACGGAGGGCTTCGCGGGCCCAATGCGTATCCAAAGGCCGTCTTTGGCGGAAGTGCGGATCCCACCACTCTGTCTGTGTGCGACTGAGTACAAGGCTTTACTCGCTTGCAACCGACCTTTGCCTCAACTTGTCACTTTATTGCATTGTCATGTTGTCGGCGTTTGGCATCACCTTTGTGCGCAGCCTGCTGGGCTTGACTGGCGGCTGCTTGATCACTACCGAACGCCAACCCTCATACCCGTTCCGAACTCTCACTGCTGATGTGCATTCGTTTCTGCGTCTTATGGTCAACTTGTGGGACGATACAGAGGTCAAAACACACACATGCACAGCACACACACACACACACACACACACATGCACACACGCACACACGCACGCACACGCCTGTCCACCAAGCGCCCCTGTGTGCCGCACTGCCACAGGAGTAGTGCTCTGGACCTGGCTGTGCAGCAGGACCTCATCCCCATAGCCCACATACTGCTGCAACACGGCGCCACTGTGGATGCACCCATGGTACAGAGCGCCAAGGCACGCATGCTGTCAGTGCTCAGAAACCCTCCTCCGGTGGTGAGTGCAAATGCTTTTGCCCTGACCTACGGAGCTCAATGCATTCTACCTACGACCTGTGAAGTCATACAAGTGAGATCCACGTATCAAGTCATACAGACCAGACTGAAACAGCCGTTGGAAGACTGTCAGAGGAGCGACCTGCTCAGGGTGGTTACATTCCTGGCGAGACAGTTGCAGTGGCTGAATGTGGCGATACAATTCAGACTAGCTTGGTCAGAGGCTTTGAGACGAGGGCAATCAGCATGGTTAAGAGGGTGGCTACCCTTGCAGGGGTGGCGCCCTTGTCGGCTGCACATGCCAGTTGTTCAGTGCTGCGTACAAGGATGGAGCAGTTCGTTGTCTGCGGCGTGTCCACTGACCATGCCCACTCCTGGGCTGGCTAGTGAGGTGCTTGATGGTTATGATGAGGCTTTCTGGGTCTCAAGTGGTCCACTGTGCATGTGCGTGTGGCAGGTTCAGCCAAGTGCGGACCCAGAGGACGTCACACTTGTGCCAGCACCAAACCCAGGTGAAATCTCACTCTCTGACACATCATGCCTGACGTTATCCTGCCGTTCTGAGCTGTACAGTGCGTTAGGAGTCAACGCCCAATGAGCCTTGTGCAGGGAATCTTCTCACATTCTCGGTAATGGCTCGTACGCAAGAGTTTGCTACGGAGGGCTTGGAAACCTGTTTGTTTGCTACGTTCTTTGAGCTTTAAAATACGATTGCTCATTCTATCGTGTGAAGAGCACTTCCGATGTAAAACGAGGCACGTACGCACACATATGGGCACTGGAGTAATGGCCCTTGTGGCAGAAGGGCGAAGCAATGGCACTGCTAAGTCACCGTTCATCGGTGCACTGCTTGGCTGTGCAGGGCCCAGTCCGCCGCCCTGGGACCCGGTGGTTCCCTTCGACCCTGTCGTGCTCAGGCCCATCACGCCCACGGAACTGCACGAGGCGTTCCGCACAGCACTCAGCCTGGCGGTAAGTCGACCCTGGAATGGCTGAGAATTGCGTGATCATCAGTCATGGTTGCCGCTGCATCCTGCATACGCATCGCTTTTCAGCACTCGTTGAATGACATCAAATGTATCACGCCTGAAAACTTCAACAATCATAAAGGCGCTTGGCGTATCAACCCGTGCATCCAGGCTGAAAAGGGTTTCCTCCAAACCTTCTGATTGTGAACCGTGCTTTTTATCCTGCACACTCCTGCTCTGGCCGCGACAGTCTGCATCCCTTCTTCGAGTACGAGCACCGGAGCAAATCTTACCCACGACGCAAAACAAATCCTCAATCCCGAAGTGAACACCGCAAGCGAGACTGGTAAGACTGTACAACAGTGCGTTGACTTGACGACTGCTCCTGCAGATCGGCGCTGCCACCAACGACGGCGTTCCGCCCGGGTCTGTCGCGGACGTGCTAAACGCGCTTTCTCAGATCGCCGACTGCCTTCTGTCCGTGAGCATGGACAACGTGACTCTGCACAGGACGTGCGTGGAGCACATGCAGAACTGCATTCGCAACCAGCAGGACACCCTTAAGGAGCTCAAAGAGGAGTGCGAGTGAGTCATCATGGGATGGCAACCAACGCGGCCTAAGGCCAGGGCTTTTCATTGAGTATGAGTATGGCCCTTAGCCCTATCATAGCAGTACCCTGGGATCAGAGTCCTGTCGTGACATAAATCAATTGAAGCTGCTAGAGGGTGGCGTTGGTTGAGACTGGGACTGGTCTAATGCATGAGATGAGGTCGGGACCCATGGGATGCACATGGTTTGGTGCAGGTGTCAAGAGGATGCCATAGCAGCAAGAGACGCTGTGTGTCTGAGCAGGAGGCGTTGCAAGGCTAGCAGTTGGTCCACATATGCACACACGCACACACGTCTACACACACACTTATGTATGTTTGCACTGTTTTTCCAGGTACGGTCAGCAGGACGACCCCGGCATGTTGGTTGCGCGCGAGCTGCTGCCCTGCATCGAGCGGCTGGGGGAGCTGTACGTCCGGGTGCACAGCAAGACCACGGAGTGGTGCAGCCCCGACAAGGCGCCGCTCATGAGGCACATGCTCTCATCCAACGAGTGAGTGACCACACCTCATCTGCCTGGCGAACCGCTAAGATGCGAGATAGGGGTGTGGGTGTGGCGGGATGTCCTCTTTTGCTCAGCAGCAAGGCCAAACTCACCAAGAACGAACAGTTGAAATGAGACAGGGCTCTGGGTCTGCCAGAAGGTTTCGTTGAACAGCTGTGCAAACAGCCCAAGGCCAAGTTGTGAAGGAGATGACTTACTCGCAAGCATGCTGTTCCAAGCCTGACAATGAATTCAAGTCTTTACATGCCTTCGTGTGCCGAGCCAAACGTGCCCACCTGGTTTGTCCCTCCTTTGCCATTTCTTCCAACCCTGATTTTGATCACACGTCCACCTCTGCCTTTCCTCAATTCCAGAGCCTTCCTTCAATTCTCTCTGAAGTATTCGTCCTTTACGTGCCTGTACTCGATGTGCTGCAGTAGTTGCTGTTGTCTTTCGTCACGCCAGGATTGTGCTGGGCGCAGGTACAAGTCTATTCTTGAGCTGGACATGGAGCTTCACACTCAGATGCTCGAGCTGGCCCAGGTGGTCGACACCCAGGTGCTTCCTAACGGCAACTACGCACAGCTGCACGGGGTGGAGCCCGCAGAGCTGGAGAAGCAGATCAAGGCAATCATTCAAGACGACATGAAGGTGCGTGTCCTTTCAAGTCCAGTAGCTGGCGTACTTTGACACACGCTGTGTGCATGTGTGCTGAAAAGGGAGTGGCGTGCGTCATCATCTGGTGATTGAATTGGGCGGGGTTGGGAAAGGGCGTGATAGCGGAAGTCAGAAACCTGCAAGTGCGTTTGTACACAGCGAACGGCTTTGCACGCTACAGCATGCTGTAGATAAGGTTGTGAAACTCAAGCAAGCTGTTAATCGCAAATAGCTTGGCCGGCAGCCATGCTGAACAAAGAAGGGCACGTGCCTTGTTGCAGTCAGTACTTGTTGCAATGCTCTCCATTAGCCGTGATGGACAATGAATGAAGCAGTGGCTGCTGCAGCTGAATTGGTGCGCTTCAGCTGGCATATCAAAATACAAACTACAAAGGGGAAATCAAAGCAGAATTATGTGGTTCCTCATTGCTCCAACCTTGGTGTTGTTTTGATTCAAGCGTCTGATCAATTATCCCGTCATGTCATGTTGCGCTGCAGGCTGAGATGCGCGACCTCCATGCCACCGTCCTCATCCTGGGCGAGGAGGCACAGAACCAGGCCATCAAGGTGCGTGCCTTGGAGGCATGCTCTTTGGCAGCCATACATTGGTGCCGCCCATGTCATTTGCTTACGCACAAATCCTTGCTGCCTCCTTGCGTCAGAGTTTAAGCAGTCAGCAGCTGTGCAGTGAATGCCACTCTGCGCCATGCTCCTTGCACAGGGCCACATCTTGCCCCTGTGCCGATGTTTTGAAATGGTCCAAAATCATCGTTTTTAGAGCCTCACCCTCGCAGTCTTGCGGGGTTTGGAGCACTGCTCCCCCGCTGTCACTAGGTATCAATGCATGACTGGTACCACGTCCCACCCCCTCCTGTTGCCCTTCGGAGGATTTTGCAAGATCCAAAACAATCACATCATTTCGTAACACTCCTGCCTGACTTGCTTGGTTGAACATCATGGTGCTTTGTATTCTTGACCCTCAACCAACCGCCCCTCTTGTTGTCCTGTGCAGATGTTCAAGGCGTTTGGTCTGACCTACCACCGCATGATCCAGCGCTGGCTGCGCGACACGGTCTTCCCCAGCCTGGTGATCCGCAGCACCGACCTGGAGATGGTGCAGCGGGTGGGGGCGGGCGCCACGGCCATCGTGTCGCTCGTCAAGTACAAGGGGCAGAAGGTGGCGTTTAAGGTGCGCATGGGGTGGGCCTTGCAACAGGCCCAGCCAGCGTGAGTCAGCCAACATCAAGTGTGTGTGTGTGTGTGTGCGTGTGCGTGTGCGTGTGCGTGTGCGTGTGCGTGTGCGTGTGCGTGTGTGTTGCACCTCAGGCCTGTCATGGCACGGATCCTGACGCACACCCTGGTGTGCTGCATGCATGAAGGAACCTGCTAACTTCATGGCCCTTGTCTGCAGCGTTTCGACGCGCACCTACCAGGAGCCCAGGACGCAGTGAGCCGAGAGGGCTTCGTGCTCAGCACCCTGAACCACCAAAACGTCCTCCATCTGCATGGTGAGTGACCAGCCATGGGGCCAGGCAGATAGCCTATGGGTAATGGCGTGCAGTCAGTAGCAGGACAAGACCCCACTATCAGCAAGTTTCAGGAGCGTAACTTTGCCACATCCAAGAGCTTCTTGTTCGTTTGAAGATGATTTGGGTTTAGAAGGGGTCCTTTTTCCTTACTGCAAAGCTCAGCTTTTTGGTGGATGGCCTCTAGTCCGCTCAAAATGGTGTTGACGCACGATCTGGACGTATGAGGTCTTAAGGGCTACCCTATCTTTTTGGTGCATGGACCAGTGAGTCCATACAATTGATTGGGCATGCGTCTGCCCCCACGCCCTTGCAGGCATCGTCCTTGAGAGCGATCAGTGCGGCCTGGTGGTTGACTACCACGAGCATGGGTCCCTGCAGCAGCTCATTCAGGCGCAGCGGGGCGCCACACTGCCGCCGCTGGTCAAGAGGCTGAAGCTGGCCCTGCAGGTGAGCACCTCTGGGCTTAGGAGCAAGACCACTGGGCATGCGCCATGCAGCCCTGCACATTGCATGCCGCATTGAAGTGTAATCAGAGTCGCAGGGACCGTAATCCAAGCAACCCTGCACCAGTCTATCGCTTAATGGGTCTGCACTCTGTTGCACTACTGCCATGTGTGTCCATGTTGTGCTGCTCGTGTGTGTCCATGTGTGTTTGCCACTGCCATGTGGCCCAGTACTGGTACTGCCCAGTGCCACACTGTGCGCCACACTGCCCACAGTGCCACACTGTGCGCCACACTGCACACAGTGCCACACACTGACGGGACTCTCTCGCTCTCATGTGCGCACTTCAGATTGCGCGCGGCATGGCTTACCTCCACGGCCACAGCCTGGGCTCCATTGTGCACGGCGACCTTAAGCCCAGCAACATTCTCATCGCCTCGGACCACCGCGCCATCATCGACTTTGGCCTGGCGTCAGGCATGGCCAACGGTTGGACTGCCACTCAGGCGCCCGCCATTCCCGACCCACAAGCAGGCATGGACGCGTCAGCAGTCTACTATCAGGTACGCCTTTCCTAAAACCCTACGCCTTTCACCTACTGGCTTGCAACGCTCCAAACATTCAAGACATTATCGCGTTCAAATGCTGACTTTCACAATTTACGCTTCGGCGTGAAGGTGCTGTTGTGATTGGCTGTTGTGTATAGCCTGAGTTCAGCCACTTCATGCGGTTACCCAGTCTATTCAGAGGCTCAAGCCATACACCTTGAGAACCATGCTGACTCGCAGGTGTCAACCAGGCTAACCTCTTCTGCATTGAAGCTAGCTGTCTTGTCCCTGTCTGCAGGCGCCCGAGGTTCTTCAGCAGCTGCTAGCGGGCAAGAAGCGCGAGGTCCCCAGCGACGTGTTTGCCTTTGGAGTGCTGTTGTACGAGCTCATGACCCTCAAGCCAGTGCGCACAGGCTTTGCAAGGGACCCGGCAGACTACCAGCATAAGGTGAGGGATGTTCACTGGACACTCACCCTCTTTGATCCTGAAACAAAAACCAGGCAGCTGCGCATCGCATCTTAAGACTTGACATTAGTATTGTGCAGTTTGAAGTATTTGCAGTAGACTAACCCTTCTGGCCTGCTGTGTTCGTTTCCAGCACAGTTTATCGTAAAGTGAGCGCGACGACAAGAAGCATACGTACAAACCTGACAAGAACATCCATGCTACGAAACAAACACCCATCTGCCGTACTCTGCTCTCAATCTCTGAAGCCCAAATGTGGCCCATGTGACTTGTCTATTAACAGTGCGTCTATCAAACTCTGCCCTGCAGGTGGAGAACGGTGATCGACCCATAGTGCCTGAGAACCTCCCCGGGCCCTTGCACTTCGTCATTGGCTCGTGCTGGGATCAGAACGAGCAGCAGCGACCATCCTTCTCGACTGTGGTAGACCTTCTAGATGACGTGTTTAACGCTTTAGTGGAAGCAGCCTAGCCAAGATCAGATGTGGTGGGCGTGATCAATGCAAATTCAGTCTATGTGCAGACGCGAACATGACTAAGTCCATCGCTGCTGCTGATTGATCAAAATATGCACGAGGGGTATGTGTCTTCATTCTTGCACAAGATGATTGAAGCAAACGGACAGGCGAGAGAGGGAAACAGGGCAGGCGGCCCATCTGTTGAATGCTGCATGGGTGGATTAGCAGTAGAGCACGCAGCAAACCATTGAAGATTGCCGGGTTTCGGTAAAGGGCATCGTAGAGATTTTGCTTGCATGAAGACTGGATGGAACGCTCGGTTTGACAGGATGGGACGGCTGGGCAGGGGTGACCCTTGCCGCCGCTTCGTGCTGTTGTAAATCCAATCCCTGTATAAGTGATTTGAAAAGAATCTCCGTATGCATGCGGGTTGTAGGCAGTCGAACAGATTGGAAAACGTGAAAGATCGCCCTGCTGAACCTGCTTATTGATTGCACATCCATCTTCACACCAGCACTTTGAGCCTCATCAAGTGGCATGGCCGTTCAAGTTCTGACTCGAGCTCATTTTGTCAAGGCATTTCAACGCAACGTCTGCACTACATGACCTCAACAAGTGCGTTTGACACTGGTTCAGTGGATATGGCCAGTGTTATTGCTAATTATTTAGGCACGGCGGGCTGGACGGCGGCCTGCCAGCCCCGCCTGG
>QAXH01002102.1:22659-36308 GCA_004335635.1 Chloromonas sp. AAM2 | reverse complement strand
AAAGAGTGCTGGCTGCCGGCATGTTGTTGCTGGACTGAGGCTGAGCACGGACAAGTCCACGGCTGGCTGCCGTGCGTCATTGGCGGAAGCAACGTGCTAGACGATACATGCTAGCACCCCAGGGTACGTACATCCCCACAAGCCGATACAAGGTGTCAACCTCAGACCGCAGGAGCCCTTCTCAAGACAAGAGACAAGAACTCTTCCTGGGCAGAGTCTCTGGGTTTCTAAGCGTCTGAACCCACAGCTTGCATGCTGCATTCCAAGCCCTTGCACGACGCTGTGTGGGTCCTGCGCTGTGTGGGTCTTGGGTTTCAGGTTTCAGGTCTGCGTTTGAGACTGCATTCCAAGTGTGCATGGCACTGTCCGCGGCTGGTGTTGCGCGTCTGGCTTGACAAGCCTCAAGATAGTGTTGCGCAAGATAGGCTGGAGTAGCCTCTTCATTTCCACGATTAAATGAATCAATGCATGGAAAATATCCATGCAAATCAAAAGAACCAGGCATTGCAGGCAGCCACCGTAGGCTCAAGGGATTGTTCAGCAAAATAAAGAAAAAAAGATGTTTGCCAGTTCTGGAACAGTTTTCAAGAACGCCACTGAGGTACTGGCCGGTCAGAATTGTTCACACACCGGTTTGCCTTTTTACCCAGTAGGTCACGTCTCTTAGTTCGCTGTCCCAGATTGGTGTGATACCATGTACCACAATTCCCGCTACCCACCCCGTATGCGATTGACGCGCGTGTTCGCCTGCCACACACAGTCACTGGGTGGCCACAGTTCCTGTGAGAACCATGCACAGCAAATTGCGACCCCAGGCTGACACTGGCTTCCCACAACGGGAACTTACAACACCGGTTTCAGTGTCAGTCCACAGGAATTATCCCAGCACTGGCAAACATCTTTTTTTGCACTGGCTGTTGGTAACCTGACTGTGGCAGCTAGCAGCCAGGTTCCACATGGTGCAGATCACTGCTCTGCACGTGTCACTTTGGTGAACTGGTTACAACTATAGTAATGGCATTGAAGAGCCAACAGCAATTCAAAGCTTGCAGTGTGTATCACACCATACCACCAAATTTCGCAGCATGCATCACACCACACTATGTAGGCTTGGCAGGGACACTCGCTTTCAGAGCTGCTTTTTCTCATGCCTTGAACACTAGTTTAGCCTTGAACATCTAGAGTTGAACATCTACTTGTTTACACATCTACTTGTATATCTTTTGAGACAAACGCTGTTTATTACCTTTGGCGGAATGCAGCCGGGAACCTGAGAATGCAGCCGGTGTTCATTTCCTGTCTGGTCAGCTCACTAAGCTGATTCACAATTCTTGCTGGTGCAGTGGTGCACTTGACAGTTGTGCTGTTTGTTTTCCCTCCCTCCCGTCCTTGGCCCGCCTGAGCAGTCCTGCTCGGATAAAAGACCATGTAAACAACAACAATAATCACAACAACGACAAAAAGAACAACGGGTGGCAACACTGAAGAGATATTGAGTCTCGCTGCGATACCGTGGTTGAACCATGAAAAGCCATGTAATGATGATGACAAGGGTGGCATAAACGACCGACGGGAAAAAACGCCGTGCTACCAAGCAGCCCTTCTGAAACAGAACAAAGCAGCAACATCTTATGAAGCAAGAATAAAGGTATGACCGTGTGATTCCATGTCCGGGCTGCCAGTCCGATCCTAACCAGCTGTTATCTGCTATGGAAACGGGCCAGAAGCACCTGGTAGCTGGCTATCTGCTTACTATACCGCTTACTATTAAGAGCCATCTCGTACCGCGCACTGTCATTGGCGTGCGAGGTGTTCGCGGCCTTTGATGATGGAAAAGTGGTGCATTGAGAACTTGAATGACACCTGGCCTGATGACCTGGAAACTATGCGGAATTGCAAATCCTAGCCGTTTGCACTCCACCTGCTACTGCCACCTAACCAGTACTGGCGCAGACGTTCTCCTATTCCGTATTAAGCAATCATGTCCGGGCATGTAACATAGCATGACGTGGCAAGGTGACTCAGCCAGAGGAGCCTGCACGTCGCAGGTGTACCATCCGTAAATAGTCGGATGAATTTGATCTTAAATGGTTGAATCAAACAGGCCCCATTTTGAAATCACAGGCTGCCGGTGCGGGCGCTGGCCCATTGACAGGAGTATTTGGTCCATTTTCAGAAGCACTGACTGAATGCACTGGTACGTTGTTCACAGTCTCATTGACAGCTTCCAACGCTTTGGTCTTCGCTGCTGCTGCTGCTGCACCTGACCCTCCGTCTTTCTCAAGTGCTGCAGTCGCCTCAGCAGCCTTGCGTGCACGTACTGCCAAGCGGGCCTCTTGTAGTGCCTTGGACTCGGCTGCAATTCTGCAGCAAAGGTACAAGTTGATGAGTTTATATGCATTTACACCAGGGTCAAGGGAAGCCGTCAGAGGACACGGAACGGGATGGGCACCGCCCTAGCCTACCCTGAGCAAGAAAGCAAAACGATTTGCGTGATGATACTGAATTGAGTCAGCAAGATGTGCTATGGACGACTTGACGAATAATTGGGAAAGCTAGGAGAGTGGCCCCATTCTGCGTGAGACTGCTGGATTTGATTGTACCTTAATGTGATAAATGTGAAGAGTCTACTGGGTTTTGCCCATGCACCTGTTGATATCTCGATCATAGGTGGTCATGATGTCGCCCAGCGGCATGAGGGGGAAAGGATCTTCCATCTGGTTGGCCAGCTCGTCACAGCCCTGTGTACACCATGGCAATGTGGCGATGCATGTGAAAGAAGCTAATAAGCGAAAAAGAAACTGAGAGTGTGTAGTGAAGTGCAGCAAGGCTTGTTTCAACATCAGGAACCGACAAGGAAAGAGAAGGGATGACAGAAGGAAAGGAAGGAACGAAGGAAGAAAAGGGTCGGGCGGGTATATGAAGCCCGCATCTGGCATCCTTACCTCAACGCAATGCTCCAAACTGTTCAGTCAGATGCATCACACAATGCCTTCAGTTCCTTCCCACTCACCAGCAGCAGCATGGACAGGGTGGCCATGGCCGCGATGGGAAACAGGTCGAGCGCGCCTTCATCTGACCATATGCCCATGGGCAGTAGGAGACACCAGATCTGCACATGCAGCGAGCGACGGTACACTTCCTAGATACATGCAGCGCCAAAGGCGCCGAGCACGTCTCTGAGGGGCCAGTGAAGTGCGGACTGAACACAAACTACATGGACCGTGTGTATGTGTGTGTGTGAACTGAACCCGTGCCAACACCCACCTCCACAAAGCCTGTGCACATGAGCGACAGTCCATGCGGCATGGCCTGGAACCGGATGCGCAGCGCGTCGCCAGCAGATTTCCACGTGGCAGCAATGGCCGTTTCCATGGCCGTGAACTGCTGCATGTTCAGGTTGGCTGCATGGGCCAGCTGCCGAACCTTCGTCACCACGACCTAGCAGAACAAAGCAAAATGTCACACTTCCGCGCTGTGTACCTTTTGACCGCGACATTGGGCAGACATGCACCTGCTTGTGAGCATGCCGCATGCCTGTGGGGCATGACTGACGTCTTCATCACCACAGCATTTGCTTTGGGTTGGCCTGCCTTGCCTGCTTTGTTCCCTGCTTTCGTTTTGCTTTCTTGCTCAGGGTCGGCCAGGGCGGTGCCCATTCCGTTCCGTGTCCTCTGACGGCTTCCCTGGTGTAAATACATAAATACATATATATATATACAGCACCGCAAACGTGTAGGGCCCACGTACGTGTCCCTCAAACAATGGGTCTGCACACAGGCCACGCCTGTGTTGGCAGCCCAAGGAACACTGACAAACGCCAAACAATCAATTGGGTGCTCTGATGCAGATAATGTTTCCAGACAGGCTAGACCAGGCCACATGCAGCTCGTGCCAGGCACAGCTGACAGTTCATGGAGCAATACCCTGTCTTTTGCAAACTCCTATGGCACTACACTGATGGCACTACATTGATGCCTGAGTGTGAGATGAGTGTGACCATCTAACCACGTGCCCAGGACAGCTGGAAGCCTGTGGCACAGGTACTTGGCCTGCTGGTGATCAGCTTACAGTGGCCGTGCACAAACTCAGAGGCCTGGAATTTCAAAGGTTTCCAAGGTCATGCCACTCCCAACGGAGCTTCGGAACACAGTTCTGCAGTCTACAGACATGTCAACCCCCAGGGCCATGCCTACCTGCCGTCCTTTCCTTGACCCTTCGTAGATTGCCAGCTCTTCAGGTTCCAGCAGCTTCCTTGCAGCTGGGTCGAGTTGTTTTGCAAAGGTCACAGTCTGCAAGTGCAGCAGAGCATGGCAAACGTTCAGTGGGAGTGCAAGGGCAAGTGCACAAGAACAGAATAAGGATTGATTGAGTTGTTACATCAGGGAAGCCGTCAAAGGACACAGGACGGGGTGGGTACCGCCCTGACCTACCCTGAGCAAGAAAGGAGAAGAAAGGCAGGGACAAAGGCAGACATAGGCCCAAAGGCAGAAAAGGCGGGAACGAACAAGGCAGAAGGATGAGACAATTCAATCAAAGTGTCAACTACCTCTGGGCCAGAGGCTGGTAAGCTTACAGCTTACTAGAGGGAGCTCAGCTTGCATGCACAACTGGGATATTTGTTCGAATACACGCTCACCCCTTGCATGTTCCAAACGTTTTGTCAGCCACGTGACTACGCAAGCAACTTGACCTATGCCATGCAAATTCACCGCATCCTGACGAGACGAACTTGCCATGCTAACGAGTCATGTCGTGTCAAAACATGCCTGCATGCTTACGCACCTGCATGATTGCATACGGCCATACGATGCAAAAGCGTCTAAATTCCTCCAACAGTTCAGGATCATCAATCCACGTGCATGCCTGTAGAAATATTGTGGTGGCGCCATTGCCCTGCACACGCGTGCCCAAGGTTACCAGGGTGCTCGTGGGTGCCCATCAGCATGTGGCATGCACCAATCCGTTACTATAGCGTCACAATTAAGTGGGGAGGTCAGAAAGGGGTCATTGTCCGAGAGCCTTCCCTTTGCGCAGTGAAGTCCATAAAACAACCCAGGCAAAAAGATGTTTGCCAGGTCTGGGACAGACAACGCCCATAGGAAGCCACTGGCGACAAGCTATAAACGTACACGCCCTCCTCTACACACACAGCGGAGCTGGGTATCACACAGGAATTGTCCCGGAACTGGCAAACAACTTTTGTTTCGTGGTTGCGCAAGTGATGTACGTAGGGTCACGTAGGGTCACAAGCCCAGGTTCAGCTGATGCGTCAAAGGAGCAGGAAGTTGCAACTATTGCGTACCAGCTGCTGCAGTTTGCGGAACACATAAGGGCCTGAAGCACTCACCACACCCGCCACACTCGACCGCGCCACGTTCCATCTCTCATAGGTCCTATTCAGCCTCAGTGCCAGTAGCAAGGACATGGCAAAAGACGTCAATCGGAAGC
Source organism: Chloromonas sp. AAM2 (assembly GCA_004335635.1). Classification (NCBI taxonomy): domain Eukaryota; kingdom Viridiplantae; phylum Chlorophyta; class Chlorophyceae; order Chlamydomonadales; family Chlamydomonadaceae; genus Chloromonas; species Chloromonas sp. AAM2. The sequence continues at coordinate 30,857 of QAXH01002102.1, read as the reverse complement.
ACTCCTTGAAGACGTTGTTTCTGTCAATTGCGGGCAGGAAGAAGTACTACGGGCAGAACATCAATGGCTTTCAAGCAGGTGATGATGTTTGATTAAAGTGCAAACATAGCCATGGGCGTGGACACAGCGCTGGGTAGAGCTGGGTAGAGAGGTGTTATCGACAGTGACAGGCTTTCCCTGCTGGCACTCACAACTCCCTCGAGGTACTGATACATTGACATCAAAAGTGAAATAAGTACGGCGCCCAGCCATGGCCACTTGATGTTCCAGAGGATGTGGGCAGGAGGTCCCACTGCACACGCGCACAAGTACCACAGAAGGGCAAGTAGTTGCGCGACACCGCTTAGCTGATTCAGATACCAATCATGAATTGGGAGGAATGGTCTGAATCAGGATCTATGAGGTGGAGGAATGTGCAAGCGTGCAAGCTGTGGCACATTTGGCGTCAATCTGGCGTGCTGTTCGTGCATCTTTCTGCTCTTTCTGCTGTTGCTAAACAATGATGATGCATAAAGCAGCAAGACGGGTCATGTGCCCTGATGATTGCTCACGGTAGCAGAAGAGGGCTTGGAAGAAGCGCTGCTCGCTCTGCAGCTTGGTCCATTCAGGTGCACGGGTTTTCGTGACATGAAGATTGGGTCTGCACGGGCAAGCATGGCCGCAGCATGGACGAGTGCGCATTTGAGCCGATGTGCCCTTGCGCTACTCGAGCTGTTGTCTGTAATGGTGCTGGCATCGCTCCGAAGTATCAAATCGAGGTGCAATCTTGTACCTGGGTTTGTAGAACAACGCTTTGTACCAGCAGAACGGCCACCAGCACCCGAACGGCCCATGTCCCGTGCGACGAGCCATCGAGTCTTGCGTCCGTCCTTGCTAGAACGGACTTGAACGCGCAACAACTGGAGGCGCAGTAGCGGCGAAAAACAGCTTCGCCCAAAGCTTCGTACAATCGTACAAACCTGCCAAACCTTATGAAATGCAAGAGATATGTGGTCTGATTTGCGTGGTGTGCATGGACCAATGGATGTTTGGTCACATCTATCTACTTCAGTTTGACGTACCCTGTACTCGTGACGCGAAGGCCTGTTCCTGCTCCAGTGCCAGCTCACCTGCTCATTGAAGGACCGTGGGGGCCTGCGGCATGTCCCAATCTTTTGTTCACTTTTTTTTGTGGCTGTGTGGTTTCGGAGTCATGACGACCTCCAATGACCCACCTACCATGGCATGTTTATGCGTGTGCCTTTGTTGTTACTCACAGACTGTCGCTTTTATGGTCGTGTTCACGCTGTTTGTTGACACACACAGAGCTTACAGTGGGCAGGGCAGGCAGGGAAACTTTTCACAGTCACTCTGGGTGAGGAACAACAACCAGAACAACGGTAACTTGGAACAGGCATTGTCTGATGGCTAATGGCATGTTACACAGCATGTTCACATCACTGCACACAAGTGCTTACTCCTCCTTGAGCAGATTCACATACCCAGGCTCCAACAACTCACAGTCACAGACGTATTGCGTAATCCCACATACACGTACATACCCTCATGTTATACTTCAAAATAGTTCCTTGTTACACGTTACACCTTGTTACACAAAGCCGGACATGTATGTTTGCATGCCACTGACATGCAGGTTGTGTGTCACCATGCAACTCGTGCGGCCATGGCATGGCATACACAGCTTGTTCATCATGCACGTGACAGTGTGCTGACCAGATCAAATCCCTTGCGAGGATTCCCTGGCTGGGCAGGGGTTACTACAAAGTGACAGCTCTGCGGTAGCCGCAGACGATTTCGCAGCCAGTGGTGGCTGTTAGTTGACCGGCCACACTATTGCCGGCATTAGTTCAACAGCCTGGGATGGCTGGGACAACCAGACACCTTCTGGGCTTGTCCCATCTCCCACTCATGACAGAGGCCGCTTGCGTTCACACTGCAAGCTTGTTCATCAGCCTTGCCCATCCAGCTCTGGAATCGCCTGTGTCTTCCTGCATCATATCTGGCACTCCTCAATCTGAGATGGCTTTGAAGTAAGCCCAACTGACAACGAACCGCTGCTGACAGTGAAAATTTTGTCAATGCGAAATTCACTACGGCCATCGTCAGTTACATATTTCCATGCTGGCAACCAAGAACCTCAAATGCTAAACGCTCTGACTACTAGTCACACCTTTGCATGTACCGATCACAGCATCCTGCCAACACCCTGCCAACGTTAGATCTGCAGCGCGTGTCTCTCCTGGCATTGACCAGCTCATCTGTTGCAACATCGCTGTTGTACTTCCTTATTCATATTCTTGAGCATGTCCTTCATTTTCACTTGGCAAACATGCACATGCACGAGCAAACACGAGAGCCAGTATTTAATTGAAGCATTTGCAACCCCTGGCTCACAACATGCAAGCGCATGTCACAACTGAGCCATGCACAACTGATATCGAAGTTGGTCACTGTACAGCAACTCAGTAGAACGCTTGCAACCTTGTGCCTTCAAAGCGCGCTCCATCATCCATAAAATCTGATGCATTCATGATTGGCCACATTGGGCTTGCTGAGTGACTGACAACGCAGGGGGCAAAGTTGTGGAGTCCAACCCGGGATGACAGCAGTAAGAGCACACTTTGGGAGAAGAGAGAGCGAGAGAAAACACAGCATACGGCTGCTAAGGCATGGCAAGCGTGGTAAGGCCACCTTAACTTAAACCTACCTTCGAAATACGTAATGTCACATGGTCCGCTGACTGCAACAACCAAAGTTAATGGTCCGTGGGGAGGTCAGAGTGGTTGAAAAATGGTACATAGTGGTTGAAATGAGTGGGTGAAACCCCGCAAGCCATTTGATGATGTAAACCCTGCACAGTGGCTGGCAACTGTGAGGTACTCATTTCTGTCGTCAGGGTCCTTAACAGGCATTGCAGCCACACACGTCCAAACAGCCAAACCGATGTGACTCTTGCAGCCAGAGGTACAACGCGTTGCAGCCCAAAAGGCAAGGCATTGCAGCTAGGATTAGCAAACCAGAAAAGCTAGAGACAATCACGCCAGGTGCATGCTTCTTAGCCAACTGTCACGCATGCAGTTAAAATTGTAAACATGTGCAATCATGCCGCTTCCGATTTGCGTCCATCAACTGTCAACTGTCCCAGGATCAGTCCGGTCTACTTCATGTCAAGTGCATCTCTGCAACAATGAAGTGATCCAAGGTGACGACCTCCCTTGAACGTAATGTGAAATATCAACGCGTCCTCAGCAACACAAGAACAGTGAAAGTCGCAGCCACAGTAATTGCCTCAATGGCAAGACCTCTGAAACAGAGTCCAGAGTCAACCCAGTCAGAGCCCTGGAATCAAACCAGAAAAACACTATCAGAGCATGAGGCTCCATTGGTATCGTACCGCCGCTTCAGTCTCAGAACTTCATCAATTTTCTCAGCACCTGCTGGCCAAGCGCACTCTTGTTGTGCCAATGTGAGCCCAAGGAACAAACAATGATACATGGAGAAAAACATTACCAGCAAGACCTGCCCTCCGCACCCTTGTGCACACTATGCGGAATTGATTGAAGCTGAGCCATTGAAACTACAGGCGATTACCCCTTGCACGTTGATGAGAACTAAAATAGGAACTAATATGAGAAGCCAGAGCAGGCAAGTCACGCAGGAGCCTATATAGTGCCATACTATGGCAACGACTGCGTTGATTGCAACCTGCACTGTGGTGCCTTAAACTTACACTGCATATTAATGGCAGTGCACTATGGTGCCTTAAACTGCATATCAACGACGATGCACTATGGTGCTGTAGACTGCATGACGATGGCAGTGGCGATGCTTCAACCTGCGTTGTGATGCTTCAACCTGCATCTCTAACTACAAATTCCGTTGATAATCTTGCCACCGCTTATGCCACCGCTTCTGCTTTGCAATGCGCGTCAATCCTGCCAACATACTAGACCAATCCTGCTTCAGTCCACCTGACCTCAATGAGTAGCAACTTCACCATTGGCGCTTCTTCCACCTCCCATTATGCATGTACCAGCTGTGCAGGCGATCCATCACAAAGGGTGCAGAACCAGGCAGACTGGCCCTCCGATCATACTTGGGTGTTGTGGCTGCAGAGACTGAGTCGGCAGACACTGGCCCCGTGTTCTGTCGCAGCTGCATCCCCCTCAGCCTTCCTGTGTCCCATGCATGTTCAGTGCGTGCTGCTGTCGGCGTAACCATGGCTTCAAGTGAGTGGGAACGGTGCAACTTTATCTCTGTGGCAACTGATTTGCCGTACCAAGGCGCGTGTCCATACCCCTCTTGCCTGCCGCCAACACTGGTAGCAGTCACGACCACCACTGAAGGAGACACTGTCAGATCATCATCATCGCTTGAGTCCTCGTTGTAAACGTCCCATGCAGAAGCGGCGGCTGAAGACGCAGCAACAGGCTTGGAATTGCAAACGCTGCTCTCGCCACCGTATTCGGTAGTCTCCCCGGCTGACGATGTCGTACGCGACGTTTCATAATCGCAACCATGGGTGCCCAGGTGTGCATGGCTACGGTAGCCCATGCAGCTGTCCTGTGCATGGTTGGAGTACCCCATGCAGGCACTGTCCGTAGGCTCCATGCAGCTGTCGTTTGTGTCGGTTCGATGGCCCGTGTAGGCATCGTTTGCTCGGCCGTCCGGCTCCATGCAGCAAGGGCCTGGCAGGCTGTCCGTACTGAGCGCTCTGATATCCATGGAGACATGGTGTGCAGAGGCAAAGGACCCATTCACGTTGCTGCTGTAGGCGTCAACCATCATGCTTGCGTCTTGAAGGAACGCGTTCAGGTTTGCGTTGGAGGGCTCAACACCCAGCTCCAGGAGCTCACATGCAGCCACAACCCTGCAGCACAGCACGAGTAATAGGTGATAGGGTTTGGTAAGATTACCATGCAAACAGGAATGGGGGTGCTGCATCTAGAGATGGGCAAACAAAAGCTGGGCAACAGTCTTGCGCGACACAGCAAAGCTGGGCAACAGTCTTGCGCGACACAGCAAAGCTGGGCAACAGTCTTGTGCGACACAGCAAAGCTGGGCTGGTAGACAAGGCAAATGGTCCAGCCTACTGCAAACACGTAAACACACTGATGTGCTTGCCAACCATGTACCTGTTGGTGCTGGTGAAGTCATCGTCTGTTTGCTCGTTATCCGGCAGCCAGCTTTCCAAATCAAAGCCAAAGTTTGTCTGCAAGTGATGGCAGCGACAGTCACACTCAGCGACTGTCGCATGCTCGCACCATAGAAGCTGTCTGTGGCGTCTTTGCATGGTGGTTTGCATTTCTTGTTCCAGGGGCCAGCCAGAAGCGATATCCACGATGGTATCTAGTCCACCATTTCCAGATGCCAGACCGTGCCTTGCATGTGCGCTATCCCTGTACTGCCTGCTATCAAGTGTGCAAACCTAGTACATGCCGCCAGTGCTCGCTGCAATGCTGCATCTTATCCCTATGGCGGTTCGTAAGGAGCAACCGTTGTTCCTGCCTTTCTTCTCTTTTCTAGCTCAGAGTAGGTCAGGGCGGTACACATCCCGTCCCATGTCCTTTGACGGCTTCCCTGATGTAACAAATCAATCAACCAACAACAGCGCACCTGCAGTGATCTTGGATCTCCTGATTTTCTCATGCCAAAGCAGCTGCTGACGAGTGAGGGCTGAGCATCAATGCCCACATTCCAGCTCTTAGTGCCTCCCAGGCCCTGCAAAACCATAAGGCAGACAGACAGGATTGTGCATGTAGTTGACCAAGCCCATGCAACCACGCCACCATGGTGGTATTATCACAATTGCTGGTCAGATACAAATGCATGCATGCACACATCAACCAAAGGCGAACAGAGATGCTATATGGACGAATGGATGCTTGCAAGTGCAACCAGGTGAGGCACATCTCTAGCAATGACAAGCAGTCAAGTGACACAGCAGGACATCCAATAGACATCCGGGCAAGCTGCTGGGAGTGCAGCATGCATGGCCACCCACATCCCCTCGTGGCAAACAGTCGTCTCATGCTTTTGTAGCAGATTGGCCATGAAATGCTGCTCAGCCGGCACAGCTGTGCCACTTACACAGAACTTGCTGTTGACGACCGGTTGATCCTCCGAGTCGCAGGCCACTGACGGGGCATGGAAGCAACTGGCAAAGGCTGACCAGACTGAGCCCTTGCTGATCTGCTCCGCCTTGGATGGCTTTGCCTTGGACTGGCTCATGCCCATCGGATGCACAGCTGCACCCCATCGCAGGCGTGCAACTGCCTCCTGTTTGCGAATGGCACAAGCCAACAAGAACAGCATTATGTTTAAGGGCGTGGTGAGCATGACCAGTACCAACGGCTGATAGGATAAGGATAGTGCTGATGCATGTTTCAGCAAGTGTTTTCCCGCAGATGCACGGCAACACCTAGTGTTTGGTGAAGGTGGCATGAAGGTTTGTGTGTTGCTCTTAGCCAGATAGCCTGCGGCAATCGCCAGCTTGTATTGTTAAGCTACTGACCTGAGTGAAGCTCAGTGCGCCTGAGCTCTCGGTAATTGGCTTTGTGGATGTGGTGTCACTGGTGGTCAATCGCATGAGCACAGGGCAGTGCCCCTCCTTGGCAGCCAACTTGACTGATGACACCTGCAAAAGACAAGCGAACAGGAGAGGTGGAAGATGGGAAACAGCGGTTGGCACATGCAGGCCTTCAACATCAACTCCTCCAAATCAACCACCTAACTGCGCAAACCCACCTGCCAATTAGCCTCTAATTGGTTTACTTCAAAGGCATCCCAGTCTTCTATCTCTTGTTTGGACTGGCGATTTGCCTGCCAGCCTCTCCGGGTTGACATGGAAATGTGGGTACGTTTGCTGGGCTGTAGCAAGTAACCTCAACATTTTCCCCAGTAACACCCAATGCCCCTCACACACTCACCTCCTGTGTGGCATCAACTCCTTGGCCCTGCATACTGTGGTGGCATGCACGTTGTCAGCGTAGGTGATGATCTTTTTTCTTGGTCGCCTGCCATAGGAGCATCCAAAAGTATCCGCGGTTAGCCTGCCGCCCCTCTTACCTCAAGCTCAATCGCTGTATCCATACACATAGCGGCCAACTGCATGCTGAAGTATGAAGATCCAACCTGCGCTTGTGGCCGCGCGCGACCCCTACCTGATGCTGTAGCAAGTTGCTTTTTGCAGCCAGTCGCTTGTAGTCAGCTCCTGATTCGCCCAGGAGCTGCCTGGCCTGCGCTAGTCTGCGGGCACACGCCATTGCATTCAACGAAGCAGATATGGCTCGGATTGCCAGCTGGCCGTTGTTAGGTGTTTGACGAACACAGACAGATTCCTAGTTTGAATTGGTGTATAATCGGGCGGCTCTAGCTAGCATAACTGCTCGCAGGCAATCCGAGGTGCGGGTGCTGGGTATGGTGGCAGGGACGGCGGGCAGCGAAGGGTTTTCATGCATTCAGCTGCCTCTTACCGGTTCTCCAGCAAAGCTGCGACCAGCGGGATTCGTGGTATAATCGGCAGCCCAAGTCTAAGCACAAAATCTATGGCGAGAAGTCGAGCAGTCCTGTCCAAGGTTCCAACTGCTTGTTTGCGTTTCTTTATTTGCGCGTTCCGTTCAAATGCACTGTTCCATTCAAATACGTCCTGCCACATACTCGGCCTGGAAAACGTATGACGACAGGTGGAGCTGTCTCCGCCGTTCCCAAAAGCAGGATGGGTCAGATTGACGGACATGGCGAATAAAGTTTGGCGCTTGTGAGCTTGTCGTCGTTGACATTTGGATGAGTCATCCGGACTGATTGCTGCCATGGTGATCAAATGCGGCACAGGCGCCAACCGGGTAGTCAAGTGCGGCAGGGTTTTATGTCGGAGTTTCATGTCGGTCGCCAGGTGCTGGTGTGTGGAACCGGGCGTTTTGCTTTGAACCCTTGCTGGTTTTCCATGCGATCCTTCCAATGTTGATGGTCTTTCCCATGGTATCAAGCACGCCAGCTGCCTGATGTGCCAGTCGCAGTATGGACAGTTGACCTACAATAGTCAGGCTTGGCCATGATTGAGAAGATCTCTGGCTTCGCAGGAAGGACGCACGAGTGCAGGTGGGCCAGCAAACCACTGACAAAATCGACAAGGTTTTCTGCTGGCCACATCCGTAATCCATTCGGGCGTCTTGCAAAGCAAGAACGGTGAGGGCAGG
>QAXH01002102.1:0-21397 GCA_004335635.1 Chloromonas sp. AAM2 | reverse complement strand
ACCTGTAACACTTGAGCCTTGCCTGTCACCAACCATCCTATCAAGCCACAATGTGTGCCTGCCATAGCCAAGCAATTTGTCATGCCTGCTGTCGCGCATTCCCTGTCATATCACACGACATGCGCTTGCAGCCATCAATCATTCTGAGCCTGTGCCAGTAAGACACACATGCCTGCACTTGTGAATGCGAAGCTGATGTGAAGCTTTCATGTGTTGTGAATGGCAGTCACACTATGTCATTCGGAGCACACATGGTTGCATGCATGGTCCAGCTGCGCGCCCACCTCAAATGTGCGCAAGCCCTGCTGTGCATAGGAGTGCCATATGTTCATGTGTGCATCCCTGATTCCGGTCTGTGCCATGCATGCTTTGTTCGCTGCAGCCGCGGGGTCAGGGGATGGGGCTGGTGAGAATTGTAATGTGGCATGTTCTTGTAGGGATCTGGTACTGCCGTCATATGATGATGTGTCTAAGCATTGCATTGCATTTCAGTTTATATGGGTCTTGCGCACCTGCACTTTATGGTTGCCCTGGCGGGTGAGCTAGAACCTGAACGTCCGCTGTGCTCTGCATGCAGGCTCCACAGTTGAGTTGCATGGGAATTCGTGTGGATTGCCCTGCTTCACATCGCTAGTGTCTGAGCTGGCTTCATAGACAACTGCCTTTGCCTTGTGCATGTTTTACAGACAACTGGCATGCAGGGCATGGACGGACGTGCTGTGCACAACTGCAGTGCCTCAGTGTAAACTGCTGTTGCACTTGCGTGCTTGCAGTTGTTTACAAGCACCCCAAGCTGCACTTTGGTGATGAAAACATTGAAGCAGCCTTCCAGCGCATGAGCAGGGTGATGCTACCTGATGGGAAGTGCATTGGCTGTGTGTCTTGGATCACTGAGAAAGGACTGTGTGTGGGCGCTAACCATGTGCATGTGGACGAAGATGGCAACTTCCTTAATGCCACAGCTTTTGATGGCTTTCACCTGCAGCTGCTTGCCAGTTTCCCGTACTATGACATCATCTTTCTTCAAGGTGCGTCGACTATTGGCAGCAAGCATGCAGCTGCAAACTGGGCCAGCAGGTTGCAGAAGCAGTTTTGCCAGTTTTTCGCGACTGCCTGTGGTGATGTCCCATGAATTACATCGGCAATGCTGCATTGACATATGGTCTAGTGCTTGTTAGAACAACAGCCTTGCAATTGGTTGAACAATTATTGCACTTGCAGGTCCCCCAGGCCCTGCTTTCGAGTGGACTACTGAAGCATTCTTCGCTCCACCACAGGAGGTTCTGATGCTGGCTCATCCCAGCGCCCCAGAGAAGCACCTCAAGACCATCCGAGCTCATGAAACCCATGGCCGAATTACGCTCATGGCTGTGACGCTAGAAGTGGCCGCTGCTGATTATCATGGAGGTAGGATTCAATGGATATCTCAATCCTCTGCACTTGACCATGCCCCATTGCAATATAACGGAACCCAAGGCCTAGTGAGCCACGGCCAACTGCAATTGCGAGGCATAATTGTGCCATGATCCAGCGCACAGCATAATTGAGCGTCAGGTAATGGCGTTATACAGTATGCTATTCAGTTTGTTTTTGATTGCCACGTGCAGCGATGCCCAACTCATCTGGCGGGTCCGTGTTATTCAATTCCAAGCTGTTTGCTGGTGTGCACCTGGGCACGTCGTACCACAAGGACGACACACATCACCAGGAGGAAGAAGAGCAGGTGCGTACAACTGGAGAACATTATGGCACCTGCGTCTTGTGGCTCGACTTGTTGCTTTAGTGGAGTGTCGGCCAGAGGTTATGTGCTAGAGAGCGTTCCATTCCCTTGTTGACCGACTTGCTTTGCAGGACGCTCCTGAGAGTCGCATCGACACAGATCCTGAGAAGATGTGGCCTTGGACGAGTGATGCTGGTCAAGGAGGGCCCAGGAAACGGCGTAGCTCTGCAGCTCCAGCTAACGATCAGGTCTTAGACAGGCTTGAGAAGCTGGCCATGCACTCTGTCGCCAATATCAAGCACAAAGATCAGGTGGCACTGTTTGTGCCAGCACCATACGTGGCAGGGCTGGCCCGGCGGGCTGGCTTAATTGACAAGCACCCACTGCATCAACCTAGTTCCAGGCTGAGCAGCAGGAGTTAGTAGCATGAGTCCAGCTGTGGCATGTCTGCACCATGCCATGACCACCACAGTACTGACAAGCACAGATAGATATCCAAGGAAGGCATTGGGTACGCTGAAGCACACAGTCTGCAAAGTCCTTGTTGACTCGTGTATCCTCACTACAGGCGTGGAGACTTCAACGTTTAGGTTTACATATAGCATTGTCAGTCGGGATTGGGAGGACTGTGAATTAGGCTTGCAAGACTGCTTGCCAGTATGACTGTAATTCCTGTACTCCCTAGTGCCAGCCGTGTTGCAGGGATCTAGCTTGACAAGCATGCTCATAATTTTTTTCAAGGTGTGTTGTATAGGCTTCATAGTCGGTACATAGCGACGCATGAAGGCTTACCTAGTCCGCTGAGGTACTGCGCATTCAGTCATTTTTTATGCGGATCTTCTCATGCAAGCTGTTGTTCCTCCTGGTGACGGCTGTGTCGTTATGCTAGTTACTGTAGGCATGAGTATGGTTGTGCTTGCACTTTGGTTTCAACTAGATAAAACAGCGCATGTTGTGTGGCCTCGTGGCATGTGGAAGAAGTCTTAATAGTCAGGGACGTGAATTATGGATGCATGTAGCACGCAGCACATGTGACTGATATGCGAATGCGTGTAGGGATGGCATGTGGATTTGGTTTTTCTGGCAAATGGGTTAGTAGCAACATATGATGTACATTCTGGGTTGTGCCTGTTTGTTGTAGCGAAAACTGGTGTGTGTTTTGCAGGTAGCAGGCCTCTGGGCCAGGGCACATTCCAACGCGGCATTTCACATTTGGAGGAAACAGTAAGCATCTTAACTTTGACGTTCCGCCTTGTTGCAGCCTGGCTGCCTTTTCCTAGGCGTAGGCCTAACGGCCTCTTCTTGCGTTCCTTTCTCTTGTCGTTGACCTTAGCTTAGGCAGCTTCTTCGTGTTTTGCCTTCAGTTGGCCTGCCTTGCCTGCTTTGTTCGCTGCGTTCGTTTTGCTGGTAGGCCAGGGCGGTGCCCACCCCGTTCCGCGTCCTCTGACAGCTTTCCTCGTTTAAATATATCTATATATCTCAACGACAGACCTGCAGAAAGCAATACTGGCTGCAGAAAAACGTCACAACGAACAGCTGGAAAGCGTCACAAAGAACAGATGGAGCGCTCACAAACAGATCTCAACATCGAATTCACTCAACTTTGCAGAACGGTAAGTTTATTGATTACTGGGCAGGTTATGTGCTGTTTGCAGCAACGATGCTAGACCTGTCTGTATCAGCTGGGGTCTAAATCGCATGCATGGGGGCTGACTTGTGTGGAGGCTACCCGACATGATGGGAACCAAACCTTGTTTTTCTGTGACGGAGAGTGAAACACTCCATTGTCTACATACGATTCTGCACGCGCAACTCCTGTGCTTGCTCCAGCGCAGACAGAGTTTGGGTCATATCCTCAATCACTTCATTTGCCTGATGACAGTCCTCTGCGTGGTAGCAGGGCCCATGCATATCATTGGTTTCACAGCTCATTCGCGGGTCCATGGATGGCCTAATCGACTCATCTTTACACGGTCCCTACCCTGACTTATGAGCTTGGTAATCGCTGGTTTGACACTGAACACGATTCAGGTTTAGAATCGCCTCATCACTTGCCAGCTTCCCTCCTCCTCCAAGGACTGCAGGACGTCATGCAATGCAACGGCAACGCCCACGCGATCCCACAAGTGGGCCGTTGTCGTTGCCATGACCTTACTGGGTGTCTGAACCTCTACCCACCCACCCGCATCGCGGCAGGCCGCTGGCGAGGAGCCTCAGCCTTGCCCCCTGGGGGGGGCAGTCGCATGATCAAGCAGCCAAGTGTTTCCGCATTGCTTGTAACCCACTACTGCTTGCTCATTGCGCACACACCGACACACACATTTCAAACTCGGCGCACGTGTACGTTGCCTGCTGCCGCGCAATAGGGTCATCATATTCGCCATCAGACTCGAGCGCACGTTTGGCCGGCATTGTACAAGACAGGCATGACAGCGGCACTGGCAGTGACACCCCGTTTCATTTGGCTCCCAAACCAGCCAGGGGCTCCGGAACCGGGTTGGGTAGGGTTGCAGCCAGGAACGGCTGCCGTTTCACTTATAGACTCCTGCCGTGGCAGAAATGCCTCCTCAAACGTTTCCTGTATGCGGCAGGAACCAGCCTGTTGGACCCTCCTAAAACTCCTGTCTCGGCAGGACGCCTGCGGCGTCCTGTCCATTATCTCCTGCCTGTTTCAGCCCAACCCCATCAAACTCCCGCCGACAGGAATGCCGGAACTACCCTGCTTTACATCCCCTGTTCGGGGCACGCTACGGAGCATTGGTGCACAGACAATAAGGCCAGCTCACTTAGCTGGCAGCTGATTTGGAAGCCTCCTCGCTTTTTGCAGTAGATTTTGTGTGATTGAGCCATAGTCAAAGCCCTGTCTAGGTACAAGTGTGTAAGAATCTATGCATGGCCAGCTTGAAGTCATATCCATAGGTAATAACATGAAAAATCTAGATACTAACATGAAAAATCAAAGCAGGGTTACCAATGCAAGCTTCCGTTCCGTTGTGTAGCAAGCTTCTTCCTTGCAGGATCAGGCACATCGCTTTATCCCCCCTGCCTCCCCCCCTGAACAACAGAGCAACCAGTTTACCGTGTCAAAAACAAGACATCCTGCCCAGTTGGCAAGGCTGTGCTGCCCAAACAAGGACGTTTGCAGAAGCTGCAGACAGTGTAGAGCTTACAAAGGTAGATCATGCTGTCATGGTATGCACACACTGCGCTCGTGCATTCACTACAATACATTGCAACATGAGACTTGAAAGCAAACTTGCAGCCGTAGACTGAAACATTTGACGAGGGAAATCCGGTCGGTCACAGTAAACTCTGGACCGATCACTGTGGCCCATGACCAGCATGCATCCTTAGTGTACACTGCCACGCATGCCCGAAAGCCATCCTGCCCTGCCCAAGTGTTCAAGCAAAGAAACCAACAGGTTCATCATGCAATACTGGTCCACGTGAGAATAATCGTCCCAACCCAGTCCTGAGTTTCGCGACTTTTGCCATTGGAATCTCAAGTTTAACAACGGATAAAATTCGGACGTGTTCAACATAAACACTTTTGCTTTGACAGACCAATTGAGAAGCACAAGCAAGTGCATCTCAATTGAAGGCGGGCAGTTGCCATTGATACCCGCAACACAGCTAGAAGCCAACAAGAATGTCACATACAGTCAGGGTCACCGGAAGTACTAGTATGATGCAGTGAAAGGGTTTTGCGCCAACCTGCTGGCTTTGAAGTTTGCTTACGTATACAACACATGTGGCCAAGCCCAGTACCGGCTGAAAGACGACAAAGCATAGTTGGCACAAACGAAAAGCGGCAAAACAACCATCTGCTAGAAGAATCAGGCAATCGCCCACTTATGAAAAGAGTACATTGGCCTACAGTAGCTTGTTTTGTTGTCAGCCTTGATTCGGCTTGCCAATCCTGCTTAGCTTGCTTGTTTTTGGAAATTTGTGTTTCAGAGTAGATCAGGGCGGTGCCCATCCCGGTCCGTATCCTGGACTGGCGCCCTTGATGTAAACAGGTACATACTGGTACATGCCAGACGTAGCAGGGAAATTTGACGTTCGTGCTCAGGTGGCAATGATAGTGCGGTGCTGCAAATTCTGCCAACAACCGCCCTTCACCATTCCCGCTTCCGCCACCTTCCCTCTTGTTGGTACCAGCTGGGCACATGCTCGAGCATGGGACAGCCTGCATTCGAATCAGCTTTCTCCTCCTCCTCCTCCTCCTCGTCCACCTCCTCATCCCTGTAAACTCCAACGCCCAAGGCCTGGTATCGCACAGGTGAAATCACTTCCTCCCAGGCAGGCATGGTTTCTGAAAGTGGGTGGCTGGTCTTGGGGGCCCACATGGTGGGCTCGTTCTCATACTCAAGTGTATCAGCAAGCGACACGTCGCATGGTGTGTTGCATGTCGTGCTGCGGTCGCAGTCATATGCATGTGCACTGTCGTCCATGGTCAGGCGCCCAGGCTCCATGCAATCACCAGAGGCAGTCCAGCCACCCTGGCGTGCCTGCTGTGCCAGCCTGCTTGCATCTTGTAAATACGTGTTTAGGTTGGGATTGGATAGCTCGACGCCCATCTCAACAAGCTCCACACCGTTGACTTGCCTGCATACACATGCAAGAGGAACAAGCAATTTGTGTATTCTAGTGAACAGCAAGGTGTGTGCATTCACATTTAGCAAGATGCCATACATAAGCCAGATCCCTACATGCCTGGCAAGTAGGTTCCATGACGCCTTGTCATCAAGCATGGAGAGCGTCTGCTCTGGGGTGCCATACAAAGCATTTATGTTTGCCAGTTCTGGGACGATATCATTAAACTGACTGACTGATTACAGGTGGTGTTTATCAGTCAGGGACTGCACTGTCCTGTGGATCCTGCCTTGATGCACCAAACCTCTTGCTTTGTCACACCTGTTCAGGCTCATGCAGTTATCCTGCGCATTGTCCGCCTCCCCATTGGGTGACCAGGCCTCTAAGTCTATGCCAAAGCTGACCTGCGGGCACAAATCCACAAGCAACCGTCAACACATAAGTGACTGCCACTCAGCGCACAAGCAGTGCCACACACGCACAAGAGTGCAGTACCGTAGGACAGATGCAGGTTGATTCATCTCTGGAAGGCACACTTGAACGTAGCCGTGCGCACCTGAGATGACTTGCGCTCGGCCAATTGCATGCTTCCAAAGCAGCCCCAGGCCTTCAAAGACTGGCGGGCAGGGCGTGCACGGCTCTCCTGAGCCACAGCCTCCCCATCCTGTGACCGCATCATGAGAAACAACCATCTGGTCAGACAAGTCAGTCGGCCGCTGCCCAGTGGTTCCTGGACGAGCGCAACATGCTCTCCATCAAGCAAACCCCATGCACCGCATGCAACTGTACTACATGTGTCTGGGGATGATTTAGTCTGTGTAACTCACAGAGACTGTGGCAACAGTCTGTGTGTCCGAGTCGCCTGCTTCTGATCCCGGGGGGCACCGGGCAGAGGCCGCTTGGAAGGGGCGCTGGCTGCCTCCCTTCTTGACTGCCTTGTTGGTCTTAGTGAGGTATCGGGCCACCCTCCAGTGTAGGTTCAGCAGTGCAGCCTGCAAACATGTGCAGCCAAAAGTGCTTCCGTTTGCTGGCTGGACATGCTTGAAGTTAAGCATTAGTGATCGCCACCATGGGGACGCTGTCCATCAAACCCACTGCAAGACCTAACCTTGCAACGCTTGGTGCTGTCAGCTCGAGGCATTTGTATGCAAAAGACCTTTGGACATGGGGCACTGACCTGTGCAGGCGTGCACGTGTCAAAGCCTTGAACGACCGCTGCAGCTGGGTTGGCCCCGCTGATCACCAGATGCCGGACCACTGCAAAGTGCCCGTACTGGGCTGCCAAGAACAGAGGTGTCACCTGCAGATGCGCAAGAGCGCATGACATCTGTTGAACGATGTGTCAGCACTGACAGGAGAGTGTGCTCCACTGGACAAACTCAGCATCCTTGTGGGCCAGGCCTGCCTCCTCACCTCGCGCATGAGGCCACCGCCCTTGCTCTGCATCACCAAGGCAGCATGGATGCTATCGCCCTTGGCCATGCACTGCGACATTCCCTCAAGGTCACCTGCAGACAGCATGTCAAAATTGCCATTGTGTAAGAACAGACTGATTGCTGGTCAGCACCAGGAGGCCCAGCTGCCTGCGAACGTACCGTGCTGAGCACAATGATGCAACTGCGGAAGACTGTTTTCTCCGCAGGCGCCCAGCTGTTCGCTCTTCGCAGGAGCTGTTGGAGACGGAAGCGCGTCCGAGGCATGGTGATGGTCTAAGGGCAGAGTTCCTCGCCAACAGGAAGACGCTGCACCGAGGCACTGAATCTGCGCAAAGCTCATCGACTGCTTCATTTGACCTGTGCGGAGTTCGCTCTGTAAGGACTTTCACTTCGACCGACGGTCACAACAGCAGACCAGCAGACCAGCAGACCAGCAGAGTGCGTATGCTATTGTGACTGTGCTCAGGTTGATAAGACAAACAACAAGGCATGGTATGGCGGGCAAGGCGCGGAAATGCGCGGGCAGGGCGAGCCAGGCCAGGCCAGGCAGCAGGGCAGGCAGCAGGGCAGGGCAGGGCAGTTCGGGCGCAGCAGGCCCAGCAAGCCTGAACTGCGGCAGGCGGCGATGTTCATATACCGCTTCTAAAACCCATGATGCACAGAACTCGCGCAGTTATGGAGCGGAGCGGTTATCTGGGAATACTGGCGGTTGAATACCGAGCCTTTCCCTCCCTCTCCCTCATAAACGGAGATATCTGATGTGCGTTGCTCAATGCCGCGACTTGCAGGCTGGCTGGCTGCGTGAGTCCGAGCCCTAGTCTGACCTGGGAACTGTCCCAAACAGGTTTTTTGTTTTCAAGAGTGCATTTGAAAGCTTTCATGAGGCTGAGCCCAATGGCATACTCAAAGTCTGTAATGGACCTGTACATAGGCTTTTGGGGGAGGGGGGAAGGGGCCAGACCCTTTCTCAGGCGAAAAGAGTTTATAGGTCGACAAAAGTCAGAGTGCATGCCCCCTGGGAAAAAGTATGGAAGGGGTGCGTACCTGCCTCCTGCACGCGAGGCTGAGCATGCAGTACTGACTCTGTGCGCTGTTCTTGAGGTGTGATTTGTTCCGGCTGTTCTCGAGGTGTGCGACCTCAGGCTGTCAACATGGAAATGACAGTCCAAAGACGCTTGAGCTGCAAATGATGGTGGCGAGTCGCTTGGACTGCAAAGATCCGAGTTAGGTTTTTCCTTGGACAAAGCGGCCTGTCTGCTTTCACGGCCTGCCTGCTTTCATGTTGACGCAAAGAATCAGGCTAGCACTGCGGACGGTAAGAGTTACGGTTCGGCTCAAGGGGGAAGTATGGCAATCATGCATACGTGGCAGGCTGGCCTTGGGGTACCATAGGTTATGTGGTCAGCGAGGGCGTTGTTCGCTGGGGTTGGAACTGTCTGCGCCCGTGGGTTTGGCCACTCACCCCAGCACTGATTCCCCACCTTCTACAACAGTAACATCAGCCTTGGATAACAGAGGCGTTGGAATACGGGAACACCGATCTGACGTCATGCACGTTCATGAGGAGCCATGCCAACTTGTTCCGGCAGTACTCAAGAACATTCAATCACTTGTCCACAACACACTGGCAGCGTAACACAGAAAAGCCTTGGTGCTCCATGTCCATCCGGCGCACGCTGCCGGTCATCGCAGCATGGCGTGACTGCCGATTCGCGTCCGCGCGCGCGACGGGCCCGCGGCGAGTGCAGTTGCGAGCCACGGCGTTCCGAGACACGCACCGTGCGAAGCGGCTTGATGACATTGCCACTGACTTTGCGCATGCCTGGGCCACCGGACACTGCTTGGGACCCACTGAGCCAGTAATGCGGCGCTTGGAGCAGCTGTGTGACTCACAAATCCGCGTGCGTGCTTCTCATCCACTGGGCTCATCAACATTCCTGGTGGGTTGGGAGTCGGCTGCTGCTCCTCAAGCTGTTTGAGGAAGCTAGGGATTTAGTCTAGTTGCGTTGGTCTTAATAAGCTCCAGCGTTTGCATGTTATTGCATGATGCATTACACGGGTGAGTCTACTGGGAAACCTTCGTCAACCATGGGTTGCCTGTGACCAAGCAAGCAAGCACTACACGGGCTGACGCACCACAGGCGATCATCAAAGCCAATGTAAAGTGGGCTTTATACCAGTTAAGACCAGTTGCACGCTGGCAGGTGACTGCACTGCACGGGATATCAAAAGAGGCACGCGCCTCGGCTGTTTCTTGCCTATCACCATGTGCAGGATGTTGACAGCAAGAGAGTTTGCTTGAAATGCTGCTGTCCTTGCGCTCCAGGGTCTGACGCATCCCACGCTTGAGCCGACTCTGACAGCCTGGTGCTCTGTGCACCAAGGCTTGGACGGCCTGAGGGATGAGCTTGCCCACGACCAACAGGCAGTGAGTGGGCACTGGGTTTTACACGTGATGGCGCACTACAGGCGATTATCAAAGCCAATGTAAAGTGGGCTTGATACCACTGGGATCGATATCTCCAAAAGGACAGTTGTGTCTTGCCATGCCAAAGTGAGACCATGGAGATGCCCCTGGAATTCTGTACGTGAAACGGCAATTCCACCCTGGCACTTGTCGCCCCATTGAGCTCTCCAAGACAGGAGAAATTCTCGAGAAGATGATTCCATTCTGACACTGGTCGCCGCTTTGAGCGCTTTGCTCTGCATGACATGCTTGAGCAACGTTGCATTGCGAGGCACGACGCAGGCCTATGGCAACTGGCAACACCCCTAAATGCAAGGCCCCCGGGGCCATCCACAGCGAACCTTATGTCATTGTGCCTACAACAAGCCTTAAATCAGAAGTGTGTCTTGCACGTGCACCATAGTTGCACATCACCATCAACAGGTTTGCCAGTCAGATACATGTGCGACCATCACCGCATACGTGCCTGTCAAATAACCCTCCCCACACACACACACACACACACACACAAACCTACATGCATTGATATGCGCTCAGGTCGCTGATGCTGAGCTTCACATCCCTGAGGTGGAAATTGTTCTGACGGCTGCAAATGACAGCACCAACACCGCCTACTGCCTTGTGAGGTGCGTGGCTTGCTGGCCTGTTCTTTGCTTCGCCACGTGCTATCAATTCCCAATGTACCTGCAACCGGACAGCTGTAGAAGTGAAAGTGGAGTGCTTCGTCGTAGGCACACCTTTGATGCAAGTGGATGCTGCACCTGGCCAATCTGCTCGCTTGCACTTGAAGAGTTCCTGAACTGCTGACACGGCTACCCGCACACGGTTCGTTCCAGAAGTTTGAACAGCAGGTATTCTGCATTGTGAGTCTTCTCCTTCAGGCTGCCAGGCGTCAGTGCGATGTCACATGGCGCCCGCGCACCCGCTGCACCAGACGCATACCTGATACTGAAGCTGGACATTGTGGTGAGCTATGATGATATCACATCTGCGCCTTTCAATAGTCAGTCTCACACTGTATGGTATACCCCTGCAATGTGCTGCTCTAGTGATCACAAGCCTTGCAGTTTTCTTTAACAAGCCTACTTTTACGTTACTAACACATTTGCTGTTGTCTTTACTGCACTCTCTTCTACTGCATTCTGTGCATGGCTTCCTGCAATTGCAGCAGTCTTTACAGGTCAAGCTTACCTGCACCACATCTCACTGAGAGAAGGCATCAGGCGACATGGTCGTTTGAGCATGCAAAAGGCTGTGTGCATGTGGACAGGCCTGTTCAACCCCCCAAAACTTGCCTCGTAAACTGGACTTGCATGGTCCCTCTAGGGGGGGATGTCGGACACGTAGGGCTAGTCCAATGTACCAAGAAAGTTCCACCAAGCCTGGGGAGGTCTATTTTACTGCAGGATCTATTCTATCGCACAGTATTCCAAGGCCCCGGTTTGCCTGCTGTGGTGCGCCATGCATGGTGTGTGCTGACTTTCGATGGTTTAAGGTGTGTACTGACTTTCAATGCCACTGACTCGATGGTTCGAGGTGTGTGCTGACTTTCGATGGTTTAAGGTGTGTACTGACTTTCAATGCCACTGACTCGATGGTTCGAGGTGTGTGCTGACTTTCGATGGTCATGGCTCCATTGAGTATCGATGGAGATTTGATGTTTCGAGGTGTGTGCTGACTTCCGATGCCACTTGTTGCCTGCATGTGGCAGCTGAATGACGGCCATCAGCGTGTGACCAGCGTGTTAGAGCGTGGCCAGCTTGTCGGGGAGTACGGCGCAGGGGACGTGTACAGCCACGGGGAGTTCCTGCAGCCGCCCACAGTAAAGCATTGTACTGCAGTGCCGTTTCCTCGTGCACTGCTCAAGCCTTGGGCCAAGCGGCACGGCCTGTTCAAAGGTGAGACTGTCAGCCCAGGTATATCATGGGTGCGCACGTGCTCAAGTGTCGCAGTGAGCAATGGATGACTGTGGGATGGCCACGTGCCTCATTCAAACATAGGTGTTTATTTCACGCCGTGCTTTCCAAAGGGCCAACCCCATTGAATTTGAAAATGCATCTGGGAGCTGGACCTAAATCATAGCAACGCCTCCTAAATTGCTCTATTTGGTGTGCAGGCAGTCACGTGCCTGGGTCTGAGACGCTACGGCATGTACAGTGTGTCTTGTCAGCCTGGGTTGGTGCACGTGACAGCAGGAATGAAAACGTGCAGCAGATGCTGGATCTTGCAGGGTGTGACCAGGAGTGAGTGGGGGAAGAGCTGCTATGAGCCAGGTGCCCGGCTCGGTGCATACATCTGCAATAAGCGCGTCAGCTCAACTGACAGTCTTGTGCAATGCTACCAGCATGGCAGGCCTCAGTTGGTTGGCCTTTGAAGCACGCATGAACGCTTGCCCTAGTTGTCAAGACCTGAGCCCTGCTTCGTGTAGTGTTTTGCCAAACCTCGCCCCTCGCCTCTCACTCTTGCTTTACCGTGAACTGCCCAGCTTCCAGCTAATCGACGGCTATGGGTGCCTACCCATGCTGTGCCAACCCTCCGCCATCACACTAGTGGAGAGGCTGCAAGACCAGATCAGCATGGGTCAAAGCGAGGCAGATAGAGAGGCAGAAGAGGAGGCAACCAGCACACCCGCTGAAGATTGTCCGGTACCGTGTGGTATAAGCCTTGAAATGACCAAGCAAGTCTTGGATACCACAAAGGCAGGTGACAATGAGTATCTGGCCTTGCTCATGTGCCCGGATTGAAGCTGCCCGCGCTGTCATGCGCAGATGCCGTTACCAATTCACATGCAAAGCTGAACACACCAAGCTGAGGCACATGCAACCTCATGGGCAGTGGACGGGACCATGCTACACGCTTGAATGTTCTCTGCGCTGGTTCGTGCAGCGTGTTCACTGGTACCCGGCATACAGCCAGCATCCATGCAAGTGCCGGTCACAGCCCATCAGCAGGGTAGGACCAGGCACGGTGTCTTGTCAATCCATTTCGAAGTACATGGGTGTGCAGTGCAAACGCAGGCAGTGTATGATGTGGACTGTCCACTGGTGGACACTGCAGTGTGTGTGGATGCAGCTGCTGCCTTTTCACACTGGAAGGCCAAGCAGTGAGCGAACCACTGGTCTCTTGGCAGCAAGTGTGCACTGTGCTGGTAGCCAGATTTGCATAAGCATGTGACTACAGAAAATCAGCGCACCGTGGGATTATGCGTGTGGACAGCATCACAACCCCATCCCCTTCATGACAGGAGGAATCACATCACTGGAGTTGAGTGGGAGGTGGAGGGCATGGAGGTGAGTGGCTTGCATGCCGCTATGCAGACCCTTGCACCTGGACAATGCACCATGCTGCCTGTGCTGCTAACTCAAGTTGGACACCGGCGTTTGCAGCCAGGTACCCCACACATTCATACCGTAACAATGGCCGCCAAAAAGATGTTTGCCAGTTCTGGGACAATTGTTTTTTGTATTCACTGTATGCAAAGTTGCACACTTACGCAATCGAGTGCATGGCGGATAAGCTACCTACGTGTGTGCAGTGCCAGGGGCTCAGGGCCTTTGACATGCATCAAGTGCAACAGTGTTGACCTCCCCCTCCCGCGCATTCCAAGGACTTGCTACTCAACCATGCTGGACAGTGTTGACCAGTCCTGCCCCCCCGGTTCAGGTGGACTTGTTGGACCCTGTGACGGGCAACCTCAAGGCTGTCTACATGTTCAGTGACAGCATGGACTTTGCAGCCTGGAAGCCAGTGGGCGGCGTGTAACAAAATGCAAGCAGGACGTGGCCACATGTGCCGCTTCATGGCGCAGATGTTCTGCTTGTGGGCGTGTGGCTAGATTACTGCTGGTTCGTAATCCAGCCGCTGGTGCAGGACTGGAGAAGCATGACTTTGTCCTGTTGAGCCGTGTAGCCCCAACGTGGGTCCTTGATCTCCCTGATGAGGTCACATGCACAATGACTGGTCAACTTGCAACTGGATATGGCTGATGTGCAGCAAGCACGTATTCATGGGCACTGCGCTGCAGCTTGAATTTTGCGCTGAATTTTGCGGTGAAATTTGAGCTGCAGCTTGAATTTTTGGGACTGCCACTTCTGGGACAGCAGACCAGGATTAGACAGGAACTACAGTGTCAAAAGACAAATGGGTGTGTGACCCATCTGACAGGTAAACACCTCAGAAGTCTGTAATGTGAGTCGCCACCAAGTGTTCCAGATGAATGTGGATAAATGTGATGTTGGGTCAGTGTAATCTGGCACTGGGCTGTGTTGCTGATGCTGGTGTTGGTAGGCGCTGGTGACTGACAGTCTGGGACATGGGCAGTGAGAGTGGTGGCTGATTATCAGAGAACCCGCACCAAGTAGTGCGACCCGCACCAAGATTGAATCGCGACTTTGATTGACCAGCATACGAGTTATCGTGCCCCCTGCGCGCCCCTTGGCTTGGGCCAGTCCCAAAACTGTCCCAGAACTGGCAAACTTCTTTTTTTTGGTTGTGCAACTTGCACTTGATGTTGTATTGCTGAGGAGCATGTGTCTCCGCACTCTGTTGCGAGTTGAGATAACCTTGTTGAGATGAACACGAAAGCTGTCAAGGGTTGTAAACAAAGGCTTTCAACGCAGAAAGTCAGGACGAGGTTGTAACATCTCACTGTGCGCTGATCTGGCTGTTCTCTGGTGCAGTATGACGCCTTCCAGCGGGGTGGTGCAAGTAATTGGCATAGTTGTGTGCTCAGGCCATGTTTCACTAGACCCATCATTTTTTAATGCATGCCTCACCAATCAACACGTATACACCGTGATACACCGTGCTGTGATCCATGCGCTGTTCCAGTCGCTTGTACAACACACAGCCAAAACACCTTCAACTCCACTTTTCTCCAGACAATCAAGCCACAGTTGCGCAAGCAATCTCCAGACTTCGCTCGACGCTGACCCAAGCTGCCTAAGGTGCTGTGGTTACCAGTGCCATGCTTTCGGTGTTTGCCCATCATGGCCAGGGTGCGGAATCTGGACGCTAGGTAATGGATTGGAAATGTGTGGGTCATCAACAGCTCGTGCGAGGTAGAGTCGTCAAACAACAACGATTGGTCAGGGTGGAAGAAGCAGTGGAAAGGAAGTAATCTGAACGCTCGTTCAAAAGGCGTTAGCTAGTCTGACTGACAGGGCAGTTATGAGGCTGCACTCGTTGCACAACAGGGCTGCCCTGTAGAAAAGTAGCAGAACGAAAGCTGCGAATGTAGCAGTGGAAAAGAAGGCAGGATGGCCTTCTCCGGCCCGCTGGGAGCGCATGCTGGTTTACCGGACCAGGTACGCATCGGCTCCTTTTTTGTGGATTCCTGGCAGTCATCACCGTGAACAGACAGTTGAATGTCGCTCCGATGGCAGCTATGCACCCAACATATGTACAACAGTCACTCCATGCGACATGATGTAGCCCCAGCAGCGGTTAGCGTTTGCATTTTCAGAACTTCCACAGTCAGATAGTGCTTCAGCCAGCTTTCAAGCACAAGTCAGGCTGCCTTGCCATGCTCCCATGCATTATCAGGGTAGCTTACATGCTGTGCCCCTCTCCAGCATGCACATGCCTGCTCTATTTCAGCAGGGCGGTCTACGCATCCGTAATCTTGACACTGGCGAGTTCATCGATCTAGAAGAGGTTGAGGGGCCCAGCTCCCGCACCCAAGGTGGCATTATCAACCAACACAGTGGCAGCGAAGCAGAGGATGCAACAGCAGAGGAATTTCAGGTGCGGCATGACCCTCCAGGCACATGTGAGACGCATGTCAGGCTATGGGTATGCCAGAGCACTGTTTGCAACAGCGAACGCAACAACAACAGCATGCACAGACAGGCATGGGGCATTCTATGAAGGCAAGCGGCATCGCAGGGGGCGTGCAAACAAGGCAGTGCCTGCAAACGGGCTGGCCTGATGGGCGCCAGATCAAGGCAGCACGTGTTGAACAAATCCAAACATGGCCAAATCCATGCATTGTTGCAGAGGCTGTCATCATCTAGTCCAAGTCATGGCGCTACACACGGCAGCACTGATGCCAAGGGCCCGAGCTGGTTCAATGGAGCACGGAAGAAGGTGCTTGTGCTGCTGCGTGTGATTGGGTGCGATGAATATCTAGCTCAATTTTCAACAAGATTGAATGCAGGCAAGGGGTGCCTCAGGGATTGCATGGTGCTAGTGATGCTAGCGGCTGCAAATGACATTGCAGAAAGTCACACGCGTGATAGCAGGGGCTGGCTGCTACGTGCTGCTAGACTCAGCACCTCAGCTGCTAAGGGTCTCTCACACTGCGTTCGCGCAACGAAACAAGCACACGGTCCTCATGTTTGTGCTGATTTAAGACGCTTTGCGCATGTCCGTACTGATGCTTGCAGATGGCCAGTGCAGCCAAGAAAACGATGCATTCCATTCAAGAGCGCGTCGAGGAGAACAGGCAGGAAAGGCGGGTGGCCAGAGGGGACCCCAGAGCAGCTGCCACCGCACCATTGGCACCCCAACCGCTCCCTCTCTCTGTCAGGACCACCATAGATGCACCCATGCATGCCTCAGCATCACCAGCCGGCGCGCCTGCCCATTTCGTTCTGTCACCGGCTGCATCGTCATCGTATGGCCAGTCCTCACCAGCTGTGCAGGCATCAGCGGTGTCAGCAGGGCCAGTAACTGAGATGGATTCCAGGCCCGGTTCTGTGACAGGCATACAGAGCGCGAACCTGGCGGCTGCAGCGGCACCTGCGGGCCGGATGGCAGCCCTGCCGAGTAGTAAGCTGGGACCTATGGCTGCGGCTATGGCAGCACGGGCGTCTGCTGCCAGGCCGGCTGTGGCGCCGGTGGGGCGGCCGGCTGAGCCTCTGGCTAGGGCAGCTAGCAGGAGCTCGGTATCTTCGGAGCAAACAGCAACTGGTACTGGGCTGTCAGCAGCAGCAGCTGGAGCAGGTGCGGCTGGTGCAGGGCCAGTGGCGAGCAGGCCGGATGGCAGGGGCCAACTGTCTCCGTTCGCAGCTGGACCGCTTGCGGCCGCAGTGGCAGCGTCTGGCATGCGGCCACACTCCGGACAAACCACGCAAACATCGGCCAGCTTTACACGACAACACTCGCACGCTGACCCTCTGTTGCTTGACGACCAGAGGAACTCGTCACAGCTGGCGCCCTGCTTGTCAACGGATGGCTATGCAGACAATCACGCCAGTGGTGCTTCACCATCCAGCCTCGGCCAAAATCAGGGTCCCTTGCCTCACTCTTTTGCTCGCTTGTCACACCATGCCGCGCGGGCATCATGGCGGCAAGGTGCAGGGGAACAAGGCACAGGCAGCCATGTGCCTGGTGCTGACAGGCTGGAGAGATGGAGTGGAGGCGAGCCTCAGGCCAGCGAACAGATGGACGTGCATGGCAGCGGGGCACAACCGGGGCCGTCCAGCGACAGCACTCGCAGCATGGTTAGTGCGGGCACACTTGGGCAGGACGCACAAAGGAGTGTTCAGCCTGGTGAATCCGGCCGTTTCTTGGCGCCGTCGTCAGATAGCGGCAAGACTGGGAGAAGTGGGCGGGCAGGCGTGCCCTGGAACCCTTCAGATGCGAGCGGCCATACTGCAGCGACACTAAGCGGTGATGGTGGCGGGAAGGCGGGGGCAGCGTTTGCCCGCACGCTCAACTGGGGCAAGGCGCAGCGGGAAAAAATCGCCGCGAAAGTGCGTGAAGGCGACTGGGGCCGGGCCGGGCGAGGGGGACGGGATGCGGCCGGCGACGATACAGCGGCTGATGCTGAGTCCTGGCATTATGAGGCGCCCTTGCAGCCTGCGCTGGATAGCACGGGGCACGAGTCAGGGGTGGGGTCGCCCGGGCCGGCAGGGGGCGGCCGCAGAGGGCTCAAGGGGAAACTCATGAAGCTGGTCAACCGGGCGGCGGGAGGCAAGGCAGCATCAGGGCGACATGATCCTTCACAGGTGAACATAACAGCCACACTCTAGTACCCTGACTCCTGCGCACTCGATCATGCACTTCTTGGGTTCTTGCCTATGTGCCTGGCTCAAGCCTTGCAAACATAATCTTGATGACAAACACATCTTGCGTTATGATGTTTAGCTGTCCAGAGCGTCCAAATCGTAGGCTTGAAGTTGTGTAAATGTGCCTGACCCAGCACATCTTCAGTGTTGCGTTGTGAGTTTTGACTGTTTTTAGCGTGTGTGTTATGAGGGTGCTGTAGCAGTCAGTTCGGGCCGCTAGTTCACAGTGTCCTGCTAGGGAAAAGGGACAGCACCCATGGCGTTACGACCAACACCATCACTGGCTCCCATACCAAAGCGTCCTGGCACATACCCAGGGCAAGTCAATCTTGCCCGGACGCAGGCCATAGGAGCCCCTTTTCCGTGCTATCATGTGATGCGTGTGCCGTGCAGGCATGGCATGGAGCCGAGGGCGGGCCTGATGGGGAGGAGGAGGAGGAGGAGGGGGAGGAGGAGGACGGACAGGGGCCGGGGGCAGTGGCACTGGACCAGGACGACCCCTCAGCACTGCTGCTGCCCAAAGTGGGTGGGATCACTTGGCAGTTGGCGGCTGGTTGTTGATGGTTCGTTGATGGGTAGATTGTCATGCAGCATACGGCCATGCAAGTTTGCAAGTACTGTTGTTGAGACTTGTGCTGATAGCTGCCAACACTTTCCTCAGGCTGGGTATGCAGAGACGTGGAAGAGAGGAAGAACAAGCAGGCGTGGTCTCCAAGCCTTGTGTTGCATCTGTCAGCTCCTTATCTGCAGTCAAATAGACATTCCAGCCCAGGCTCCAAGTCTGAATGTGATGTGCATACACGCAGTTGAGCGGGCTTGTAGCCCTTTTCCCTAACTCTAACCCCAGCGATCCCAACCTCAACCTCAACCCCATGTGATTGTGCATGCATTCAGATGAGCCAGCCGCCGGGCCTGGGCGTGCCCGTCAGGACACAGTGCACACGCGGCCACACAGCGCCCGGCAGGCTGCTAGCGACTGTGAGTGGCAACCACATGGCCTGGAAGGGAGGTGGGCAAGTACAGGAGCTTGGTCACTCTTGCAACTACTGCCAGATTGCTTTTCCAAGTAGGACATGCAAGCATACGAATGCAGGGATGCGCCATGCATGGGTTGGTGAAGCGGCATGCACAGGAGGTGACAACGAGTCAAGGACTCAAGGTTGAAGTTAGGGTTGGAATCAGCCTTGGCCTGGAGGGATGCAGGGGAAGCATCCTCGTGTACAGGGCATGCATGCACATGAGAAGACACAGTTTGCAGAAACCTGGTCACTTCGACGGCTCATCCTTGTCGGATTGCTTATTAAAGTACGACCCCGGCAACCTCACTTGAATTTCAAAACAGGCCGCATCTGCAAGTAGGACAGGCGAAGCCCGCATCTGGGTTTGCAGTCCTCAGCACAGGTCAAGCTGGTAAATGGGCGGTGAATGGGTACATGGCATCAACAAACCTTGTGGATGCTCATGTGGGTAGCTGGTGTTGATGTGGCGCCTGTTGAACAGCTGTATGCCATGATCACGATGTGTGGATGCTCATGCTGGTTGCCGGTGACAATGAGCGCCTGACGAGCTTGGTACTCGGTTGATTGGGTGTGTGCTGCTCCAGGTGCGTCTGGTACAGACCCTTCCAGCGCATGATGGCGTGGTCTGGGTGGCGAAGTTTAACGCAGCAGGCACCATGCTAGCCACAGGCGGGCAGGACGGGGTGGTGCGCGTGTGGCAGGTCGCGTCCTCCGGTCCCGCCCACACCCCGCTATCCACCTTTGCATCCTACGCGTCCACCGCCGGCGCCACCAACCCCTCCCTCGCCACATCATCCCAACCTATTCACATCACCCAGCAAGCCTTCCCTGAACCTTCCACCGTGCAACGGGCCCACACACACTCCGACTTGCCGGGCGACCTTCCCCGAGCATCAACCGACACACACTCAGACGACGCACACGCAGACGTGGTCGGGGTTCAGCATAAGAATGGCAGTGGGCAGATGCCAGTGGCGGGGATTGCTAATCACAACAGTGGTAGTGCCGACGCCGGGCAAATTCCGGTGGCTCCGCTAGCCGCAGGGGCGGCGGGGATTGTGATACCCCAGGCGCCGCGTGCGGGCTCCGGGCGGCTGGGTTGCACGAGTGATGCGGCGGAGGCTGGGGCACCGGAGGCGGCCAGGCGGGCGTGGGGCGCGCCCGTTTTTTCCGACGAGCCAAGATATGTGCTTCTGGGCCACACGGAGGATGTGATCGACCTCGCTTGGTCAGCTGGAAACTTCCTAGCCACTGCCTCGGTGGGTTGAGGGCTGGGTGGGATGCTTGCATGCAGGGTACCGAGGGAGCTTGCTGACGGTTTGATGACTGGGCCTACGTTGGGGATGTTTCGTGGGCAGACTTGCTCACTTGCAGGCTTGGGTGATCAGCTGGAAGCAGCACAGACTGGGAGTGCAATTAGAAGTAGCACACAACTAGCTGTTTAACATCTGCGCTGATTCTTGGTCATACATACACACGTCATTGGTGGAAAATACTGGCTGGTTAGTGCTGCTTCCAGGTGTGTGCACAACATGGGCACATATTGGTGATACTCTTCAACAACGTTCACTCCAGTGAGTGCTCACTTGCCTTGTGGTGGCCGGTGCAGGTGGACGGCACGGCGCGGCTGTGGCACATCCCCACCCCTTCCCCGCCAGTCCGCACATCCAGTACTGGCTTCGTGCCGAGCCCACACGGGCCGATTGGGGATGCGCCAGACTCGGCCGCCAACATCGCCAGTAAGCCAGTACCTCAAACCACCAGAAATCCAGGTCACGAACGAGGCAATATGAGCATTTCAGCTTGTCACATGACTTCTAGCATTGGAATCCTGCACTGTTCTGTTTGACAGCTGTGTGGCAGTATTCCAGAATTTGCGACAATACCGACCGTGCGACAGTCAATGAGTTTCAGGGGCCGACATGGCGACAGTAACCTGGGGTCCTGGCAACACGGCCGTTTTGTCTCTCACTGCGTGCCTGTGAGGTCACCGACTGCACTCCATCGCACCATGGGCAAAATGTAAGCCTATAGCTTCAGCATCACTGCTCATCACGACTTTTTGCAACTGCCACACATGTAAGGTTTGCTAGGTACTGTAGGAGGGGCGCTGTTCCTGTTCTGTAGTCATGCTGTGTTGCTTTTTC
>QAXH01002101.1:24933-36613 GCA_004335635.1 Chloromonas sp. AAM2 | reverse complement strand
GGCCAGGGCGGTGCCCATCCCGTTCCGTGTCCTCTGACGGCTTCCCTGGTGTAAATACATATATATATACACCACACTCGCCACCAGAGTCGCGCACGGTCGTTTCGTTCAGCTGCATGCATGGATGCATGAGATGACATGCGTGTACACTTGGCTGCACGGGTTGAGGTAGTGGCAAGCCTGTTGATATTGGCTTGGATAAAGCACTGAAACATCTACGAGATTTGAAGCAGAAGGTTCAGTTGGGATGTGCAACTGGTCTCTCTAGCGGTGTGGCCTGTCGTCATTGCTTTCAGTAATCGTGTGCTGCTCCAGGAGTCAGTGCAAGCCAAACAAGTCTCAGCCAAACTAAGAAGCATACAGGAAAAACGAGAACTACGGGTCAAGGCCTTGAGCGAAAGCAAACCTGCTGCTTACCAACATGTTGAAGATGTCTCCACTACCGGGGTAGTCCCTCTCATGGTTCCCCAGACCAGTAGCCATGGGCCACATGCTGGTGGCAGGCTCCATCTGAAGAGCAGGGGAGCACAATCCTGATGATCTGCAACTCTTGCGACATAGCAGGTGCCAGCCGCACACAACTGTTGTACAGCACTTGATGCAGAAGACCATGGCACACGCCGCCCGCCACGGGGACGAGAAGGCCCAAAGGCCTGCTCATAGATGAAGAGAACAGTCGCTGTAAGGCAAGAACACTGCTTGCCAGACACTGAAACTCCCTCGTATGAATTTCAAGACAGCCCTGGCGCCTACCTGGTGTCCGAAGATGTCCCATGAGTCCGTGTAGCCCTGGGCATAGCTCAGATCGCCTGGGGAGGGGACAGGCAAAGAAGTGGCAAATCATCTATCTGGAGAAGGGAAGAGAAAGAGAGAGAGAGAAAGAGAGAAAGAGGGTCGCATCCGGAAATCTGTAGGTTGACCAGGCGTGCGGATTGATTCAACCATGAGGCGTGAGATAACACCCCTCAACAAGTAAGTGGGGTGGCATGCAGAGTTTTGCTGGGAATACCCATGGGCCATGCCCCACCGTTAAGAATGGCGAGGTGTGCCTCTGACTCCTCACTGACCAGCACAGGCGGCAGCTGCAGGGCAGCAACAGTGTGACGAGTTTGGTGAATTGTTGCGAGGCAGGTGGGACTTGCAGTGATTCTGTCCACAGTAAGTTAATTGACTCTTCTTTCGCTTAGTCAGGTGCAGCAGTGTAGCTTACATTCGCTACCTGGACTGCACTCTGTTCCATAGTTGTACTCGTAGCAGTAGTACCAACTGCTCAACTGAAACTGGCACAAACCAACACACGTGCGCTTGACTGAATACACGCACACACAGTCACTCTCTCTCACTCCTTCACTCACAGTCTCACTCTTACCTTGACTGAGTGGGGCGTGTACTGGAACATGGTCAGGTACCATTGCTGGCCAGCGGGAGTGCCCGGGGGAACTGCAGGGCAGGGTCAAGCGAGCATGCAGGCAAGCGGTGTGCAAGCAAGCGGTATGCATGCTGCGCGGCAAGGCAAACTCGACATTGCCAAGAGTGGGTGTTGTCACAACACGCAAGTTCAAAGAATGGGTACAGCACCTGCCTGTCATATTTACCCAATACAAAACAGCACTGCTGTAACAAATACAATAACAGACTCAGCCCATCCACTCACTAGGGCAGTACCCTTCGCAGCACTCGATTGACCCGTCGGTGTTGTTCCGGCAGCTCCTGAAGCCCGTCACGTTGGTTCCAGCCGTGTAGTTGGTGCAGATACAGGTGTCGTTGAACAGAGTCTCGGCGATGGATCCAACGTCGTTGAACACAACGAACCTCAAGGGGTCCTTGCTGCCAACCTGGACACACGTGGTGGAGATCACACAACATATTATCCAGCTAAACACATGTGGGTGACAGGATTAGTTGTACAGACGGCGAGTGGCAGTTGTACACATAGTATGTGCAGTTGTTACCAGTTACAGCAGATACAGCGGAGGTGTATTATTCGCATCGCGACACATACGATAGGATACAAAAAGCAACGGCCGTGGAAGCACCTAAAGAATTGAAGTCTGGCTCGCACACTACTTACTGCTGGTGGAGACTTGAAGGACATCTCTTCGGTCATGCCGTTATCCTGCGTGATGCAACACGAACGGAGACAAGATTGAAGGCACTCCCTCATTCTGAACGACCGTTTTTATCAGATGCGCACAATTTGGGCAGTACACACCAGGTTCTTCATGGCGTTTCTTATGCCCCAAACAATGTTACCAGAAGGAAACCAACCATGACGCTTGTGTCCAACTTGCCTTGTCGCCGACCATGTAGTACACGCGCTTGTTGTTGCCGATGTGCGACGCGCTCAAGATGGCAGTGTGTGTGTAGCCGGGGTCGGTGAAGGCCTGTCCAGTGGCGGGCAGACCGCACCTGTCAAAAGGGGCAATCAGTAAAGAGCAAGGAACAAAGAGCAAGACTTCAAAAGCGAACTTGGTTGGAACGTGAGGGCCTGTCCAGTGACAAGTGTAAATGAGGGTGGAGTGATGTGTTGGGACGCAAGGGGGATCCTGGCTTAGTCAGGGTAGGTCATGGTGCAAGCCCCATTCGTGCCATATGACGGTTCTGTTGTAAACAGACGAAAATGTTATGTTCAAGTAATGAACATACAAAGTTTGCAGACAACGCCCATGTAGAACACATGACAGCCACGTCGCCCTCATCATTAGTGTCTAAAGGCCGCCATAAATCACGCGTGACGTTTGAATGGTATCAATTGCTGAGCGTTTAGGAGACATTGCACCATGGCAAGCGCGCCGCTCTTGGGTGTCAAGATAGTGACTTGGACAAGGACAGTTGGAAAACGAGGGGAGATTCGGGAGGCCGCGACTGTTCGTGCCGCGGACGGAGGAAAGGGGAGGATGGATGTGCAGGCCGCGGACGGCATGCTTGAATTATGCCAGCGCGGACAGCTAGAGTGGAGATTAACGGGGCTGTCTGTGTTGTCTGCGATTCCATATCAAGCATGCAGACTGGTCTGGCACTGCGAGCGCTAGGGCGAAGCTGCAATTTCAAAAGCCACCTGCGTGCACGCATGCAGGGATCAGCAATTGTGGACGCTTCGCAGTCGGTGCGTGGAGAGTGCACGCTATACCCTATCGTATGCTTGCATGAGCTGCCGACAAAGTGCAGCAGCTGCGATTGCAACCAGGGCGAAACGGCTGATCTTGATGCACTGCGCTCTCTCACTACAGCAGTGCAAGCATGCAAATGCTACAACGTAGTCGTGAATAGAGGGCACAAAGGTTGCCGGATGGATTGCCAAGGGAAATCTCTGACCGCCCACCTGTGAGAGCATCCCCGATTCTCCAAACGCAGTTGCTGCTGTAGAAGTAGTGCTGCTGATGTGCTCGTGCTGTTCAGGTGCCGAGGCCTCCAAGGCTGCGGCTCGTGAGCAAAAGAATACTGGAGGCGCACTTCCAATTTCTGAGACAACTTGTTCAGTCAACTGATCCAGCCTGATCAACTGCTTGATCTGTCGTTGTCAGCCGGCAACAGCTGTGGTGCGCCAAGAAGGTGGCTACAGAAAGACGACACTAATGCATCGCCATGGGGCGGCACTGTTCGTTTGAACAGCGGCAAGGCACGCGTATGCATGAGGATCTGCAATGCTGTTGGTGAACCTATGCCCATGGATCAAAACCGACAAATGACGAAGGTTGTGCTCGACTATCCACGACTCACTGGTACAGTGGCCGTTGATGATGCTACGCTACACTGTACCCTCTTGATTTAAAGCACAGATAAGCGCAAGAATGTCAACCCAGCACGTAGGGTTTTCGGGCTTGCTCCCCGGCATTGACTTGCGCCCTGCTTATTACGAAAATAGCGCATTACGTCATGATCTGGCTTGACGACTCTCAACGTCTAAGGACAGGAAAGCGCCTGGCTAACGGTCACAGGACTACAGTCGCAGCATCTCGCTGGTGTACTTTGTGGTAGTGCTCTTGCTGGTCCAGACCATAGTTACCATACCCTGTTGTCACACTATTACACTGGTATCGCACTCACATCATGTCCTTGGTGTACTTTGACGTAGTGCTCATGCTGGTCCAGACCTTGTCCATGGGCCCCTCAGAGCGGGTGCCGATGGGGCCCTTGCCCTTGCCGTCGCCCTTGCCGCTGTGGGAAGAGGGCATGCCCTTGACTTGGCTGTAGGTAACCTGTGGATCACATAACGAAATGGGAGCGCATGGATGCTCACAGATAAGCACAGAACAGTGAGTTGGGTGGTTGCATGTGATCATCGGCCCGTAACTGCTTGACTGTGAAGGGAGCCATGGGCTGCAGCCTCAACATCATGCTTGTGACCACAGTTCGGTTGTGGTTCTTCTGTAACTTGTTAAGCTGGCTTTTTAACTCATGAGCCGACTGGTGACAGCATCGTGGTTGTTTCCATCCTGAGTGAAGACTGTTTTTTGCAGTTTATGATTGGTCCGTTTGCGTGGATGTGCTTCCTGGTGTGTACTTTTGCGGCAGTTTTTAGGAGGAATTGGCGATGCACAGGCCATGCATAGGAGAGGCTTACCCCTTGTCCCTTACCTGCATGGGCTCGCTGGTGTTACTGACCCACTGAACCACAATGGACCTGCATGGAGAAAGCATTGCGGGTGCGGATTGATATGTTACCCCAACCCGTCAAGTAAGGTCTTCAAATTGGGCGTTAGGTATACACACCCGAGATGTGTATACCTGATCAGCAGTCTTCAACATCAGCCACCATATGCAGGGGCCGTTACTCATTGCGGTGCAGAACAATTGCATGATCTGCTCCCTGCATGTGTGCCACCCTGGGCACGTGTACACCTTCTCACACCCGTGTCTACCTGGCTTGTATCATCAGGCATTTCGCTCACTTTGTGTCGTTGGCCAGGGAGAGATGGATTTGGTGTGGGTAGTTGGGAATTTTGTTCATCACCAGCGCTGACTCAGCAATCACGGTGGGGTTGGGGAAGGCGTCACCCGACACCAGCCGGAAGCGATAGTTGTTGCGCAGGTTGTAGATCGTGAAGCTGCAGAGGCAAGGGGTTGCATTGCGGTTGTTTGAGCAAGATGTACAGCACAAAAACTTATGTTTACAGCACAGATGCGAGGGTATGCAGCATGGGTGTGTATCAGTGTACAATTGTTCGCCCCTTTCCACTCACTTCTGGCTGCCTGATCCCGTGGTGAGGTAGTCGCTGACATTGGCACTGCAAGCAGGAGAAGAACAAGAGCAACAAGGGTTGAATGGAAGCCTAGGTTGCATGGAAAGAAGTGAAGGACGGGAACATCACTTCAACACCCTGCGATGCTGAGCACACAAGGATGGCAAGATTGCCAACAAGGAGCAGGTGCCGTGTGGATGAAGGATGGAAAGCAGAGGAAGAAGCATTGTTTTACATCAGAGAAGCCGTCAGATGACATGGGTCGGGATGTGTACTGCTCTGACCGGCCCTGAGAAGGGAAGTAAAACTCGCACATTGGCAAAGGACTGCTGGTACCATGTCCGAAAACCCCCTCGAGAGGAAGAGTGTGTGGCACGGACTCAGTAGTGCAAAGCGGCTGAGCCTCCGGGAAGGAAACCTCTGTTGTACCATGTATTGACTATTGAGTGTTCACCTGAACCACATGACGGGTGACATGCTTCCTACCTGTACCACATGATGGGTGCGATGGTGGAGGGGTCGGCCTCCCCAGGGCTCCACACACCGATCTGCAGGTGGCAGAGGATCTCAATTCTCAGTGTTTAGGCTGAAGGAAGGATGTTGCTTGGTTCAACTTTTGCGTCCGTCCAGTCGGACAACTAATTTGAGCATGCCAGGCTTGGCGCCCAAGTATCACAGCTTCATAACACGAGGCTGCATCCTGCACCTAACCTTCACTTGCTCTGTTCAGAGGGCGTGATCAGGTGTTGGGTACGACACACTTGCTGACCCAACTGACTCATCGTCTGCCTTGCTGACGACACACTTGCTGGCTGCCTTGCCACCTCACTGTCTCATCATTGCGCCGCCTTCCACTCTCCCTCTCTGCCTCTCTCCGCCCTCCCCCTCCCGGCCCGTCCGCACAGGTTTGTTTGACTAGTGTATGTTGCCCACACCACTCACCAGGTCCTTGCCGTCCGGGTTGGTCACGCCCTCCCAGCTGACGGTGTAGGTGGAGGGGTTCTTCTCAAACACATACGAGTCAACCGTCATCTGCAAGCGACATTACAACTGTCAGTTGAGAGCGCAGGGCAAATCTCAGAGTCATGTGTCAAGCTAGGCCTGAACAGTCTGGCATTGCCTTAAAGGCTACGCTGACCGTAGCCCTAACCTAGCAGTATCAGCTGTGACGGCAGAGAGTTGCAAAGCAAAGGGTGAGCGTTTGAGCCATGCACACGTTCTTACTGGTACTGTATCAACACGTCTTGGAGCCACGGGGAATCATGAGGGTGCAGACAGGAGCGGTCTAATCCCAAAAATAGACGACAGACAATGAGGCGACAAGAGGCTTGCTGGGTGAGGTTCCTCTGTTATACAGCTAGGTAGGTGTGCGACCACCTTTGCATTCTCATCAATTTTGTACATGAGATCTCTGGCCCTCCAATGCGTGTGCTTGGGATGAACGTAGGCTGGGTGGCCCTCAGACTCTTCCCTGCAGGATGCAATGCACGTCAGACTTCAGGCGCCATCAAATTAATCAGCGGGGTTGACAGACGGCGCGAGCGCATTCACGCCCAGTATTTTCGCGACCTTCTGCGGCATCTGGCATCATCAAAGCATCAGCTGCTAAGCAAGTGGCGGCTGGCCCGTTGGTAAGGTCGGGCGATTAGCCTCGCACTTACAGCGTAGGGTTCAGGACAGTGGCATGACGGGCGAACGATTGCACTGCTGTGCTGGCAAGCGCAAGCAGCAAAAGCAGGCATCGCGATGATGCCATTGTGGCGCTTGGGGATCGCTGAACAATCTTGCACCCCCGTCTGACTGCTTGACTGGCCGCGGACTGAACCTTTGTTTGCTTTCCCTTAACTGCAGACAATGGTTCAAGGTGCGGATCCAGTGAGCATGCTGTTACTCTTCGGTGGCGCTGGTTGACCTAATCCGTCCGGACAATTATTCGAATATCAATGGAATACACAAAAAAACGATGATTTATCATCGGCCGCTGTCTGGGCGGTCCATTGCTGGCCCTCACCTTGTTACCATAGCAGCGGTGAGGCGGTGCATCTTTCAATCTCAATGTGCGTCCGTGAATATAACCGTGATTCTGATTCAAACCAACTCGCTGGCTGTCATGCCAGGCCAGTAATGACAAAACCTTCCTTCCCTGCAACCGGAGCTAGATTAGGTGAACCGCCGCAGTAGCGTTGAAGGTCACGTTAAAACATCCATGCTTCTCGTGCCGCCGGCAAAGCCGACCTGAGTCTGACCTGAGCGTCACCGGCTTCGTGCGTGCTTTGGGCAGGATCACTGTCTCACAGGAGGCAGAGGTGTTGCCTTGGCAGCAAAGGTGCAGTCCTTAATACCAGACAATAGCAGTCAGTTTTGGAGAGGTCGTTTGTCGCAGCCCGTGCTTCCTCGACGGGGCAGCCTATGTATAATTGACCAGTCCACACTGCGCCCCACCCAATTCTGCGACACATGCATTGCAGGTAACCGTGCTGACCTGACAATGCGTTGCCACGATGGATTGAAAACGTGTCATTTGCAACATGATATGCCTTGGCTTACCCCCAGCAAACGCTTTCCCTTCTGATGGCCGTTCAATAAGGCCATGCATGAGCGTCAGTTTGCAACCGTCATGCTCGCCCGTTGTTATTAAGGTGTTGCAGACGACTGCCAAGTGCCTAGGCTGTCGGTATGCCGCATATTGGTGTACATATTGGTATGCCGCATATCCTGCCTCGTCTTGCCCAACGTGTACTGGCAGTCACCACCACTGCCTACCAACACACACACGACCACCACACATCAGTGAGCACCACATCAGTGCAATATGAACACACAATATGAACAAACAATATGAACACAATATGAACACACACACGACCACTCTCACATCAGTGCAATATGACACGGATCCAACACCATTTTTGCACACCCACTCAGTCCCAGAATTGGCATTGCACTCTCTACCAACATACGCATCAGCACCTCATGTGACTACCAGGTGAGACTGAACTCATACACAACAGCATCGACGCCAGTGTCAGTTCACAGGAATTGTCCCAAAACTGGCAAACTTCTTTTTTTTCTCGCAGGCAACCCATGAAAGCCATCCGATGATCAATACTAGTGGTAATAACATACTGGCGCTCGCCTGATGTAATCAATATACTGTATATGGATTTCCAAGCTGTTTGATGCTTGGATAGGCACCTGCGCCTTGTCCCATCACTCAGCATGGTCTTCTGCCCTACCATGGGCCACACCGTTGGGTGGCAGGACCATGCAATAGCTTGCCATTTGCGTATGCCTCTCGCATGTCATCGGCATCACACCTTCAACTCCGCTTTATTCTCCGCTTTCTGTACTTGACTATCTGACGGCAAGGCTTGGCATTGAAAGGCATCAGTTACAAGCCGAGAGGACATATTGGCGGTGCTAGCCAGCTGTTGTTTTTCGCATGTAGCAATTCTATGCTTAATGGGATTTGGCAATGTGCAAGCATCTGTGCCTCAGAAGCTTTCACATTGAATGAGAATATGTGCAACACCAGGCCATGGTAGTTGTCAGGCGTCGACCACAGTTGGTTCTGGCCAACTGTTATTGCATGTCCTGTGCTCTGCGTGAAACGATGCAGTCCTTTCAGGGAGTTGCAAACTTGCAAGCATCCGTGGCTCATACCTTCAAACATTCCTGCCCTCAGGCTAGAAAGGTGGTTGACTTTGCTGACAGATGAATACGGCTTCAACAGACGAGCTGCAGCACTCAGCACCACCTCACGCAGCACCAGACCGAATGTTTGGGGCCGTGGCCAGCATGAGCCTTCTGCAGTCCAGTATGTGCTTAGCCTTATGAATGTGCTTAACCTGGCCAATACGCGTATCCTGCTTATTGAGTTTTAATTGACCCTACCTTGTTGTTGATTCTTCGATGTTCAGGCTGAACAGTGCATCGTTCTTAATTCATGCACGGATTGACGACATGACTCTGTGCTTGGGACTGCATGCAAGCTAGTATCATGTAATACAGGAGCCTGTAGTCTACTGCAATCGTGTCCCACACGGATTCCAACCATCTGTTGCGTTTGTCCTTGCATTGGTGAGCCATGTGCATTATCATGAGCGTTGTATTCCAGGACAAGTGCTGACAGCCCTGCGCATGGTGGTAGCTGATTGCAAACCAGTCAACAGTGCAAGGGCAGACAGACGGCAAGTATGGCACGCCACGAAGTATGACATTACGGATTGCCATGAAAACCCAGAGCGTGATGTTTGAAGCAAGGCCAACTTCAGAACGCTCACCGCTGTGCTTGGCGATTCAATGAACAAAGTATTGCACGTTCCTCATTCAGTCCGATCAGTCCATGTAAATGACTAGCGTCAGCAGTCACCCCTGGCAGGATTGTCCTCATTCATGCACGCCATTCAAATGATGGAACAGCGGCACTGACAAGATCACAACAGCGAGGTCTGCTGTTTTGAGCCAGCCTGACAGTGGTGCAGTCTTAACATTTGTCCAATTGAAACTGGTTTGCCGGTTGGATGACGGTTGGCCAACAAGTCGAGAGCCAATCGCAACAAACAATCGCTGAACTTCATCAGTTAATCGATCTTAGTTGCGTTCGTGGGCCATGTGATTTAATCTATCCGATCTTCGGCGCACATCGGAGTCATCTGGCCACTTCTGATGTTCGATCTGGCCTGCAGTGTGTAAGCATACAGCTGCTTGGCCTGCTTGGCCTGCGACGTACGCGTGTGTTTACTGCAGTTGCCTCTGGCTAGTTTACGCATGACTCGGAGTGCTTCAGTGCAGTGCTCCTGTGAACGCGCTTTTGTTTTGCATACAGGTCTGCAGCGTCTGGTACCAACTAACCAGCACCAGCACCACCACCACCACCACCACCCCAGCCGAACCACCACCACCAGCTGTGCAGTTGCAGCACATGGACTCAGCAATCAGCAACAGCCATGATCAGCGTGCAGAGAGCACGCTACAGCTACAGCACCTTTGTTATGAGCAGCTCAGACAAGCCTGTTCCTTGTGCATTGCTGCTCGCCATGCAGAGGCTGAGCCTGTACTGCGGCAACTCTTACAGCTCCAGCAGCGTGCACTGGGTCCAGAACATCTCAACACCTTGGACAGCATGCATGTGCGTTGTTGCGAATGGCCAGGCATACTGATGCGGTCACAGTGTTTCTGGATGCGCTGCAGCTGAGGCAGCGTGTGCTTGGCCATGAGCACCCGGACACTCTGGCAACTGTCAGCATACTGGGTGAAGTCATGCAGCACCTGGGCCGGCATGAAGAGGCCGAACCCATGCTTCGCAGGGCGTACACCATCAACAAGCGTGTGCTTGATCCAGGGAGTGCAGTTGAATTGCGTATTACGCTCACAGGCCAAAGGATTGCTTATTCAACATGGGCAGGCACTCTGAAGCCGATGAGCTTTTCCGCAACATTTCAAACTAGCTTGGGAACGGAGGACTCTGATACGTTTTTTGGCAACCACTCGCTTGGCTAGGTTCCTCACATCTGTGGGCAGGCATGCAGAGGCAGAGCCCATGCACCAGAGTGCAGCTGACACCAGCAAGCGAAGGTACGGCGAGCAGCATCCCAGCACCGTCAGCTATTGGCAGTGCATGCAGCCAACCTTGCATTGACGGACAGGCACTTGGAGGCAGAGCACATGCTCCGCAGCACCGTTAAGCTTTGCCGGCGTGTGCTTGGAGAGCAGCATGTGCAAACTGTCAACAGCATAGTGGCCCATGCCACGGTTCTCTCAGAACTGGGTAGGGAAGATGTTTGCCAGTTCTGGGACAATTCCTGGGTGTCAACAGTGGAACCAGTGTTAGTCGACTGATGTGTTGTACTTGTGACTCCCGGTGGTTTGTTCAGTGATTCATAGCTGGGCACGTGCACGTGGCAGGGTCTGCCAATAATGCATGGTCATTGTCATGCTGCCAACCATGTGCATGGATGTCAAGTTGTGGTTTGTTGTTGAGTGGCATTGATAGCTGTAGCTGGGATGCTGATCAAGTGCTTCTATGCTTTCAACAGTACTCTGTTGCTGCTGATGGTGCTCAGTGCTTTTGAAGGCAAAACATGCCATTGATGGTTATAGATTGTAGTTTGCGGTGCTCAAAGTTACGCTAATGGCACATTGTAGCTCACCAGAGTGAGTTGACAGAATTCTTGCAGTATGCAGTAAACTTGTGTGTTCATGACTGACAGGCCACTCACAGCCAGTGCATGCTCCTGCCTGGCGCTATCATGGCCACACTGTTGGGTGGCAGGGCCCACACCTGTAGGTTACCATGGGTGCATGACTCTCGGATTTCATTGCCACTGCATGTGCTGGTCTGCACGTGTGTAATTGACCGCATATGTGCAACGCAATAGCTTCATGGTGTTGCGAACGGACAAGCATCTGTGGCTCATGCCTTTGAACAGTCTTGCCCTCAGGCTGGTTCTTGCCTTTGAACAGTCTTGCCCTCAGGCTGGTTCTTGCCTTTGAAC